>JAODVQ020364340.1:0-11492 GCA_025400075.2 Phenganax stokvisi | reverse complement strand
ATTTTTATTTTAGTGCCGATACACCGATACCGATTCGCCGATATGGATATCGGTGCATCACTATTCAAGTGTCAATATACCACAAAGGCTTGTAATTTTCCAAAATAAATCGGATCACATCAACCTTTTCTTGGTATCAATAGGAACATGATGCTCCATGATGTTGATTCACAGTGCGCCAAATTGATATTTCGAAAAATTATCGAAGAAAATGTAAAGGAGGGCATTCATATGATCATCAAGCCCATTTATACAGAAATCGTAAAATTTCCAACTTTTTTTTAAAACATGCTTGTATGATCTGAAAATGATATTTGGGGCAAATATGTCAATTGGTAATGTTTGGGAAAAATTTGGGATAGTTTGGCACAGTCCTGAAAATATTGAAGACTTCCGAAAAGAAAAAAGTCTGTTATGATTACAACGTAAAATATTCAAACTTTTAACACGTGATTCTATGATATGACAATGACTTGCATTGCTTGATTAATTATGCATAAACTGTTAATGTCAAGGAGAAAGTTGGGATAGTTTGGGATCCAAGTACAAATTTTGAGAAATATCGTAAAAAGCCAAGGGAAATATTTACATGTTTTGAAATATCACAAAATTGTAAAGTGTGGGAAGAATATTTAGGACGGATTAGTTTCAAACACTACACTATACTTTGAACAAAGACTTACCTTCTCGCCTTCTTTTAAATTATAACCCAAACTGATGAGACACATTTTGAATTCATGAGGTTCCAACGTCATCGACTTGTCCTACAAGCAAAAGAACATGTCCAAATGATCACTGATCACAATAAACTGCACTGGAATGAGAACACTGTATATTTCGTTGAAGATTTACCCTGTCGAAATGACTGAAAGTGTCACGGAATTCTTTCATTTGGGCTTCAGTAAGTCCCTTCGAGTCCCTGGTCAAAATCTAGAAATAAAAAAGATTTTTGAACATGAACATCATAATTACTCAAAAGGTGCAGACCTCCGCCGCACAGTTTTAATATCCCTTTCATTATCTGTCATCAGTGGCAGCACTAACGGGGAGGGGGCAAGGGGGTCAAATGTACCCCCAACAATATTTTCTGCCCCCTATACTTGGCCCCCGTAACTGAAATTTCTGTGGAAACGATACAGTAAAAATATATCTTTACAATAAATATAATAAAGAGCAGCAGGCTAAAAATATGGGCGTGACTTCTAAATCGTTGTTTCATCGTAATCGAAACTGGACGCTGATCATGAAAAATTTCAAGTTACACAAGTTTCAAACATAAATTGGCACCCTGCATGCATTGTCGTCGTACGATGTCTACTTGAATGAAGTGAGAATGAAGTGAAAATGAAGAACTTCAGTGAAATTGAGTGAAGTTCAGATGGAATTAGTGCTCCTGCTGAAAAAGTCCTTTAAATATGGAATTTGAGTTCAATAAATTTTGCACCCCCTTTAAGACTAGTTTGCCCCTCAAATGCCCCCCCCCAAACTTTGAGGCCTAGACCTGCCGCTGTCTGTTAAAATTTGAATTTAAATTACAGTAAAACGAAAAAGTTACAGTAAAACGATTCAAATATTTTGGTCGGGTCTCCCCTTTCATAGGCTTAACACCGATAGGTGCTTTCTACGAAGACCATATAATTACCTGGTTCTCTAAAGCGTTGATATTTCTTGCAATTCCAGTCAACAACTGTTCCCACCCTACACGCAACACCTGAAAGCACATATCTCACCAGTTAGTTTCACTTTCAGGGACGAAAAAACACAGGCGGCAGATGATTGGAGAGAAGTAAAAGACTATAAAACATTAGCTTACATCCATGGAGTACTTTGTGTGAGGATTCTCGAAAATAAGAGCCTGCTGGACTCCCTAAACGAAATATTGGAATGGAAAACAAGATTAAATTTGCGGAAAAAAACGTATAGAGAAACAGGCTTGCATAAAAACAGACATAAATAAACAAGACAAAAACACAAAAATACAACCATTCAACGAAGCAAACAAACGAATAAACAAGAAAAAAAACACAGACACAAGGAAGTGATCAAACAAGCAAAAACAACCAAACAAACGAGCGTACCAAAAAGCAAACAAAACGTAAAAAACCCCCAAATAATTAAGAAAATAAAAATAAATTTAGACACAAGTAAACAAACAAGAAAAACAACACACCAACCAGTGAACAAGCAGAAAGCAGCCAAGCAAAAAAAAACCAAAAAATATAATGTGAATAAAAAGTAAACAAACATACGAATGAAATACAGTAAATATATACATTGATTTAGAAACAACTAAACAAACATGAGAAAAAAAAACCACACAAATAAGTAAATACGCAGCAAGCAAACGATACAAAGTAAATTAGCCTTTCTCACGCCATGCGACCAGGACTTTATCCCGCCATTTTTTGGTGGCAAAATATTGAATTAGGTAAATTTTGTTAATTTTGAAGCAAAAATAAAACCAAATTTCTTTTTTTAGTAAACCTGAGACTGTTGCTAACTCTACGTGAAATCTCTGCAATAGATTTTCAACTTTCGTCCAGAAAATACTAGATGGAAAAAATTAAATTTTCGGCGGGTAGTTACGTTGCACAATTTAATCGAAATATTTGACGAATATGAAGGTAGCAAGAGTCAAACAATTGTTAACAAGCATAAAATTCCATATTTCTTCTTTTGATAAAAGACTACAGTCAAAAACAATGACTTTGCCACCCAAAAATGGCAGGTTTCAAGGCCTTGCCGCATAGCGAAACATCAACTAAAGTTACTATTGCATGGACAAAATTTGCACTGGACCGATCCGTGCTAAAGATCATCAAATCAGTTTTCCATTAGCAGTTTTCGCACAAAGTGGCATTTTGTACCGTTCACATTAAAATCAATTGATCAAGGCAGTTACGTTCACACGAGACCGGACTGGCATACGAACAGCATCACGCGAATACAACCATTTGTGCCCGTTTTCACTCTTGAAAATTCTTGTACTAAGAGCACTCATTCAATTCTGTTCTATTATAGTAGTTTTAAATATTAGATTCGTCTTTGAATGGGTGAATTCGGTGTCGTGACCGAGCAAGTTGGGTTTCGCGTGAATGTAGCCTAAAAGTTAACTAGTTTTCATTGAAAATCATGCATTAACTAACATACCTGGTTAATGTCTTCGAGTTCGTCAACATTAGGTTTGTAAGCTGTGCAGGTCTTTTCAAAGCTTTGAAGCACTTGTAAATTATCCTGAAGAAAAACGAGGAATTGTAGATATAGTTGTTCATTCTACTACAGAGTTCTTGCAACAACAACATAATGAACCATAGCATATAACCGTACAAGTCTATACACCAAACATATCCATTACCTCCAAAGTTTTGTGATTTTGAAGACCAATGTTACGTAACTGTTCAGTTTGAGCTTGAATCCAAGGTCCGCAAACGTTTGCCTTGTTTGCGAAGTTCAGTCGCAACTGTTCGTTGGCTGAGTGAAAACGAGTTAAGGGGAAAAACTCAGATCTAGACGGCGTAACTCGGTCAGAGAGTTCAATCTCCACAGACAGCGCACACGTATGTTTTTTTTCACCTGGTGCAAAGTAAAAGTACCTCCGAACCTAGCGCTAAGAAATGTGAAGGGGACGAACAGTTCAGTTCCACGTAAAGAACTCGGCTCCACTTAAAAAGACCCTTAATTGTAAATCAACGAGAGAACAAGAGAGATTCGTTCAAACTATATCAGTCTTTAAAAGGATACATTGTTGGTTGTGAAGTTCTTTCTTCAAAAGCTCTTCTCTTTGGGGAACTAATTCAAGAACCTCGCCCCATTTTCCACGGATGTCCTAGAAATTCAAATAATACTAGTTTATTCTGGAGCTCCGTTTACACGAGACCAGTTCTGCGCAGCTACGACATCGAATTCTACCATCCAAAGACGAGTTTAAAACCTACAACCTCTATAATAGAGCAGACTTGAAACAATATCTTTTGATGCAAAAAAGTGCAAGAGTAAACACGGATGGAAAATGATTGAATTTGGTGTCGTTCCCATGAGAAACCATTCTCGTGCAAACGTAGCGTGAAGGTTTCTCCGAGAGATAATAGAGAGCTTCAGCAAGCGGCGTCTTCGACAACACCGACGTCGAACGGAAGTAAACTTGACATTTCCGCCAATCACCGGGCTTGACCCAGTCTTTTGACGTATCCCACGCCGTTTGCGTTGTCATAACGTCGTTTGCTTAAGCTGTCTAATGCTACTATGATGACACTATGACAAACAAATCGAATTAAATTTTTCGTTTGCTATGATTGAACAGTATAGAAAAAAAAAGTAAAAATACTTATATATCTACCCACAATCGTCGCACAGAAACATAGAATATTTGTCGCTAGTTATACGCCCAGTACAGACGAACAATTTTTCCTTGACAAATTTCTTGAAAAGTGCACTTATTGCAGTCCATGACTAAAACGTTTTTCTTGTCGGGTATAAACACAAGCAAGTTACTTTGCTGAAAATCTGGCATGACTAAGTTTTGTACAAGCTTCCACACCACGGAAAATTTGCTAGTCTGCACTGTTGCTTTCCTGTTTAATACCGACGCAGTCTTAACTGAAATCACTATCTCAATTAGTGATTCAATATAAATTCCCAAACCATAATCCACATCTAATTCTAATTTAAATCCTGGCTTTAATCAACGTTCTAATAAAAATATTCAAATTATAATCTAAATCTAAATCCCAATTAAGCCAATGGAAAGAAGAAACCTTGGCAGATCTTAAAGGGCCAAGAATGTAACTGTGATTTGACTATAGAAAGTTACATAGACGTACATAAATCCGTTGTTTTGTGTTTTAAGGTCATGAATTTTAGAACACCATTAAATTAAAGAGTTGTTCTTGGACGACGTTGCATAAAACAGAAAATAAACATAGCTCAGAAACCATGAGCATGCAATGCAAACTCATTCACGGTCTACCTCATCTCATTCCATAAATCTTAATTGAAATCAAAATCAACCGTTACTTGAATTATAATCCTAAACTAAATCCAATATCCGAATCTAAATCTTACACTATGATCTAAATCTTAATCTTCATCTAAATCTAATTTTCAATAGAAATCTAAATTTTGATCCTAGTAACTGATCTAAATTCTGACCTGAATCTTTTCCCTGACGAACTGGCTAAAGGCATCCTAAATCAATTACATAACACTTTCAATACACAACACAAAAACATTAACATTCAAAGTTAACACCTATGCTAGAGGTTTCAAATGCAGCAAGAATTTACAAGTAAAACTTACGAGAACATACTAAAAAATCCCAACACAGTTAATGAAAATATCGTTTGGAAATTCAATCAAAACCTAACAATAGTTTTTAACAGCTCCTTTTAAAATGACCTAATATGGCTATGCGTCATGATTAATACTTCAAGAAATGCAATGTTTTTGTCGACTTGAAAAAAGTTTGGACGCCACTAATAGAAGCTTACACGGATTTTCAGATTTTCGTTTCGGGGAGGTTAACAAATACCTGGGGGGGGGGGCAACTTCTTGCTATGTCAGGGGGATTATGGCAAAACCAGAAAGGTCAAGGCAAATATTTTCACTAAAATTGTGTTTTCTGGGCCTGCAAGACTACATCTGTAATCTGAAGCCATAATATTAGTAAAATAATCACAGTAGAGTGTATTCTGTATCATTTCGTGTTGAAAGATGTAAAAAAGTGGATAACTGGCAAGTATACTTGGTCCAACAATTTTGATAATGCACTTGCCAGTCAATCTACTCGATCACATACGCTAAAAGGAGAAAAATCGCAGAAGAAATGGCCTGCGAAAACGGCCGAAAAACAAATTTGAATATTTGGGACTAACCTCTGGAGTGAGAGTCGTGTACGGGTTATCACTACATCCCATGGCGTTCATCTCCGACACTAAAGACATGATCGAATCGAACTCTTCAGCAGCGGCAGACATGTTTGCTTTGAATGCTTCGTGGGCATCCAGCAGCTCTTGAATTTCTTCGATCGTGTGAACACTGAACATGTCCATAAGGTCTTCTTTCGCACCTTCCAGCCAGTTGTTGAAGGGCTAGAAAATCGAAGGAAGCGTTAACTTCTTTTCTATGTTTCCAGGAGGTATTTAACAAGTGAACTATAAACATGAACGATGACGTTTGTTATTGACGTAAACAAAAAGTGGAGCCAAAGATGGCGGAAATTCAAGGCATTCTTAGGCACCAGTTTCAGTGCCGTTACCCACGCGGTCCCATTAAAAAAAGGACCGCGCGGGTATGGGGACTGCAACAGTCATCCTTCTATGCGTAGCTGTAGCTCACTGGTATATACACGCAACAAGGTACAAATCCCTGATCTAAATTATGCACATTTTCATAAAAGTGGTAATAGCGCGTTTAAGCAAGCGGCGTTTTTGACAACACAGACGTCGACAGGAAGTAAATTTGACGTCCTCCACCAATCACCGCGCTTGACCCAGTTCTTTGACGTTTTTCTGATGCCATTCGTGTTGTCAAAAACATCGCTTGCTTATACTTGCTACTATCGTCATGATACGCACACGAATATTATTTTACTCTGATCTAGACCAAAAACCCAAACCTTTCTACTAACTAACTAATCAGTCACAGTTTGTGAGCGTAACATAACGATGAAGTCAGAAAAATCACGAAAAAAGTACAAAAATGTTTAAAAGACAACTCACTGTGGTTAAGGAACTCAAAAATTATAGACAACTTGAAAATACCATAAAAAATCGCCAACAAAGTTACTAAGTCACGACAAGTTTCGAAAAGATCACAAGAAATAAAAATTTAAAAATAATGAAAATAAAATAATCAAGAAAAATCGAGTAATCACAGGAAATGGTACGTGATTACTCTCTATCTCGCACCCTTTTTAGGGTGATTAGCCCCCAAACACGCACAACGAATGTAACTTACCGCAGCCTTCTTCGCAAACTCCAAACGCAACATGTCAATCTGTTCTCTTCGAGATTTCGCATCCTAACAGTAAGCAAAACATATTTAAAATATGGAAATATAAAAGTATATTAGCCACGCTCATCACAGATTGCTTAATTCAAAACTTATCGTTTGGTAGAATGTTAGAAACCAAACTTATGGCACAGTTGGCTTGTTTTCGGAACATCACACGCTAAAAATTCTTTTCAGGCTTTTCCATAGTTTAGGTACGGTATTCTCTCTATTTAGCCTCTTTGAACTAAATATATCTGGAATGATAAGTCAGGAGGGAGGGAATTGAAGCCGACTTCGTGCTAACTATGCAGGCGGACCCAGTCCTATTTAAAGTTTTTTTTAAAAAAATTTTATTTTTATATCCAAAAAGTTTTAAACTTAAATCTTGTACTACTTTTGTAAAATGCACGTAAGCTTAAAGAGTGACAGTTAAATTTATATTATATGAAATAAAACTTGACAAAAATTATGCTGTTATCGAGATCGCTAAGTTGAAGCAAACATGAAAATTTTAAAAAATCCGTGAAAGTTTTTCGCTGTTTTTCTACGTTTTTGAAAGTTTGAGATGCACTTAAATGTTTAAACCTCCAAAACAGAGTAGTTCTGCGTTAAATACACTTACTTTCAATGTTTCACAAAAATTGAGCCATTAACCAACGAAAAAAATTGTGTTTTTATGGTGTAAACACATGTACAGCCAAGACAAAATCATGGCGTCGTTTCCGGGGAGAGATAACAAAATATTAGGGAGTTTAAGCTTCGCGTTCGAAAGCTACGGCAAACGGCAGAGCCGTTTTTTCTTGGCAGACTTTTTGCGCCTCTCATCATTTTGGATTTTCCCTTGTATGTCAAATAGTTTTAATTTAACATCCTGTGCAAACACAACTCATTATCTTTGCCATGCTGCCATAAGATTTGATTTTAAAAGCTTAGAAGAAATGTGGGAACGTTTTTGAATTCTGACTTATCCACAGTTTAAGCTAAACAGCGTACGAACAACCAGCTCCTGCAGTCCAACAGACTGAAAAGTATTCGAAGCAAGGGTTCAAACTTTCTACTAAATTTTAAACCATACCTCAAGATGTTGTCGTCTGTCGACAGCGAGTTGACCTATTCTGTCCCATCCATCACAAATTGCCTAAAAACCAAAATAAAATGGTGAAATACATTTGTAAAAATATTCTTCAACACACACATCAGCTTCACACTTGTGACAATTTCGAAACTTCCTTCGACTTTCGACGACATAAGAGAGCTAAAGCAAGTAGCGTTATTATACGCTTTGGTAACGCGTATAACGAGCAATTCCAGTTAGCGACCCAATTTGGATCAAGACAAGAAGAACGAAACCATCACACTGCATTTTGCAACATTTTGCAACCGAACTTCCCAATTTGAAAGATGATACTACTCAATAAGCAAAACGATATTGTCTCTTTCATACTAGAACTTTTTAAGCGTAATTTGTCGACTTTATTTACGCGTGTGTGTCGTCTTCTGACAAAAATTATATAATTTTCAAATGTCTTACACCGTGATATTCTTAGCAACTGTAACTATAAAAAAAAATTCACCATAACGAAAAAGATGGCGGATGTACACTTTACCAGCATGTACAGCGGTGGGAATTCGCTTAAAAAGCAAAGTGACATCTTTTAACAGGCAGGCATGCTACAAGACGTGATATTTTTCGTTGTTAACATTTTATAAGGTGTTTTTCTTTTCATATTTTTTCACTCATTTATATCTTAAGCCTGCAATGCATTCTGGTAAAATGTACATGTCCCCATCTCTTTCGTTGAGTCAATTGTACTCATTTTAGGATGCTCTTTTTAGCTTTGAAGATGGACTCCGTTTTTCTCGTCTACAGATCAAAATTTAATCGATAGCTGGAATCAACACTGAATTTTCTTTGCCTCGTGTTGTAGTTATGAATTTAATACGCGTTACAGCTGTACCTGACAACGACTATTCACTGCGTCAATGTCACTGTACTTCAGGGCACTAAAACAATAACAGAAGACTTACTAGACAGAAGACATGACTATACAAAGTACAGAATACAAACAAAAACAAGCTAATGAGCACTGGTACCTCTCGATCAGTTTTCTTAATCGATTAGCATAATCGGTATTAACAATCGATTTAATAAAAGATATATCGTATTGGAAAAACTGAAAGAATGAATTTGAAACATTGCGACTGTCTGCAAATTTACATGAAGGGTTGATATTTTAGTGCATTTTCTAGATGACATTCATTCACTTTGGATTGCAGTCCAATGTTGTGTTTTTCAAACACGTGAAGGTTGAAATCCTTCAAAATTTTGTATATTTTAGAGATACTACATAACAGATACACAAGTACTCGTTTAACCACTAAGTTCTAAAAATTCACTTCGCGGTTGTTCATAAACAGACTTTTATTACAATTTAAAGTTTTACTGCGCACAAGCATGTCCGTATGAGAAATGCGAGAGTGGAAAGCATGTAGGCTTTCCTCGATGGCTGCTTTTCACAATACGCCGTAACAAACTGTTTTTCCCATTTAGCAACGAAAGTTACTCCAATACTGTTTTGCCTACTATGACTGTCCATGATTCAAACGTTAACGTTCATGAATTCCCCGAACAAAACCGATTGATGGGGCACAGCCACAGATTAGAGAGACTAACAGATATTCGACTGCCCCAAAATTGGGCAAATCGATTTGCCTGCGATTTTCATGACGGCCATGCACCCTACAAAAGGCATCTCCCCTGAACGAATATTCTTCAACATGGCACCCGGGGGGGGTGACGGTCTCTGTTTAGGGCATTTGATAGGGAAGTGGTGTCATTTACGCCAAAATCATAGGCTTGAAGCCCAAGTCGGATATCTGTTGGTACACCTATCTAATCTATGGTACGGCTCTTGGGCCTAGGCTGCTTCCCAGTAACGCGTTTTAAACACGCACGTTTACACGCGCACGAAAGTTTAAACCCTGTTTTCCGTTAGGTGAAATTTTCCGTGCGGAAAACAAATTCTAACAACGTGATTGGCTAGCACTAGATTTCGGTGCGAAAAAGTTTAAAGCGAACCAATCACGTTGCCACATATATTTTCCGCACGGAAAATTCTGCATTGTGGAAAACAGGCTTAAATTGTAAAAACATGACTTCATGACCACAATACAGCTGAAAAATTTTCTTACCCTCCGAGCTACAGACTTACTTGAGCTCCTGAGCAATGGCAGCAATTTGTTCCACACGATCTTGATGTGCGGCTAGATCACTTTCGAAAGCTTCGTGTTTCTTGATCAAAGCCTGATAAAAACAAACGCAGAATGACGTTACTGCTAAAGAAATCGCTTGAAAAATTGAACTAGGAAACTTGAACAAGGTCTTTAATCTATTGTTACGCAAACCGTTTACACGGTAAAGACCTAGTCGTTGGAAACTCAGTTTTGTAATTTCGCTCAAGTCTTCGTTGTATTCTTTTCTTAACGTTTGCGTAAACGAGTGAACAGCCAAAACATACTCATTGGAGACATGGTTTAGGAACTCCAACAAAGGGTTTTTCTGCCTTTTTATGTTTTGCAAACTTGTGTACACTGAGGAAGACAGTGTATTGTTAATAATGCTATGGTTTCAAACTTGGTCAGTCTTTATCTTTTTTGTTTACGTTTATGCGAATGTCTGAGGACAACTGTACATTCTTGATAGAGTGAAGCAAACGCATTCCTAACCTAACCAGTAAAAACATTCATAAATAAGCACAAATTCGCAGATCTGTGCTTATAGTGAAAACGTTTCAACAAATATCACTGTTCCTTGAAGCTTATTATTAACAAGCTTTCAGTTTTTCCGAGTTTCCAAATCGTGTCCCCACTAAGATGAATGAATGCTTGTATATCGTACCAATACATCAGCCAGATGAGCATGAGAGTAATTATCTTCCGCCAACATTTCGGGCTTGCCTACAGTCCACGCTTCATGGATGTCACATTTATGCTTGAATTTTGCCGCAAGATGATCTAACCTCTCCATTCTAGGAAGAAAACATATTTCATTGAAGGACACGTTATAGTTAAGCCTGGCTTTCACTTGCGACGCAAGTGAACGCTACTAGGCTTGTCGTCGCTGTCGTACAAATAGAGTCGCCATCTTTCGAAACAGCTGAACAGGGTGTCAGCTAGCCCATATAGTGTCCGTTTGACGGACTCTTCCCAATTGAAGTAGCTAAGGAGCTTTCCCAACTGGATCCACTGGAAGATTGCTTTTTTTCCAAATGAGGAAGGGCATGGCGTTAATACATCAACAACATACAATTTAATTAAATTTCTCATAAATTTCTCGAAATGTAACGAGTTTCTTTCATATTAAATGTGTATTCTTAAATGAAAAGAAGTAAGCGAAGTGCAGTCAGTGTGCATTCAGTGTTCGATCACCGAGAAATGCAATGTGCAACAATACCGTATTTATTCGAATAAACGCCGCAGGAGAAGCAAAAACATTATTAAAC
>JAODVQ020364235.1:0-11493 GCA_025400075.2 Phenganax stokvisi | reverse complement strand
TCTTAATTAAACGTTTGTAAATACCTTACAATATTTTTAGTATTCTGTAACTAATTATCATCTTTATGTAAATATTCCCAACAATTCAGTTCTTTACTGCAAATGGGTTTTAAATAAACGATCTATCTATCTATCTATCTATCGATCTATCTAGACAATGTTGGCTCTCATTTTGAATTCCATGTCTTGGATTCGTTCACCCGCTTTTCGAAAGGTTTCTTTTCCCACAGTTACAACGCCAAGCTTCGTTGGAGAGAGAAAACTGGTCAGTCGATTCGTACCTTAAGTGACACCCGGTAATGGAGCAAATGGCAGTTGCTTACGCGAGTGTTGGACCTGTTTGGAGATGTCAAGCCCCTTCCTTCGCGAGAACGAGGAAATTTGTCCAGCAAATCGCCAGCATCTCCTGGAAATATTCGATAACCCTCAAAGCTGTCAAAACCTACGCTTGGAGTTGGCAGCTCTTATTCATGCCGGAGTGCATTTTGTTAATGCTACCTATTACCTAGAAGGGGACGGGCCTTTGATTTTTTCTTGCTAGGAGCGCCTTTCAGCTGTTGCCCATGCTGTTGCAGTCGATCACTACCCTAATGCCAATGCGGTCGCTTGCGAAATTGCAAACGGCAACGTTCCCATCTACAATCAGCTAGTGGCACAAGAAAAGGCTTGTATTCGGCCTGGAATGAACTATTACCAGCAAAAATTCAGCGTACAGTTTCGTGACGCAGTAAGAGCATTTAAAGCAGCACGACTATGTTGCCCTGTACAAGTGCAAACCCTACGTCTGATGACAGCATCACTGGAAGAGCTAAGGAATTTCCTTTTCGTTAACAACGACACCACGACGGCAAATCTAGTGCAAGAGCTTCCTCTCTAATCGCTGCAGCTGATGGGGTCAATGTCGCATGCGAGGAGGACAAAGTCACTTGGTGCGCTGTTCACAAAGATACCCTTCCTCACTGGTCTGCACATTTTAAGAGACTACTGCTGATTCAACGAAGTTCTGCCGTGGCTGAAAGGGTTTTCAGTCTTCTTTCAAATGCATTTACGTCACAGCAAGACTCTGCTCTCCAAGATCACTTGAACGTTTCTGTTATGCTACGATACAATAAGGCTAAACGAGTCTAAAACTCTTAATCAGTAGACAGGCTAAAAGAAGTAAGACTAACGCCTGTATTAAAAAAGCTTGCTCACACTCAAACTCATTGAATAGATCTTTATCTTCTTGTAACTATTCCATGACGGTATTTCCCCTTTGACTAAGGGTTTCATTTTCAATGTTTTACCTGAAAAGTTGCCATGATTGGTTAAAAAAAACTGTCTCATTCTTCAGCAGGAGCACAATTTTTGTGTCACACTCAATGAGTGTGAGTGTGAAAAAGCTTTTAGAATACAGGCGTAAGAGTGTTGAGATTTTATTGTGCCCGTGTTAAAGCACTTTTACGTTCTATGAGAAGCAACTTGAAAAATACTTTGCTTGTATATTAAATCAAGCTTTCCTAAAAGTAACGCACTAACAACCTGTCAAATAATACTACACAAATAGATTGTAAGGTTAATTATTTCAGTAAAACTTGACACTTCCACTAAAATCCTAGAGGTAAATGTTCACAAATTTAGTACTTTTTAAGCTCTATTTTGAGATTTTGAGCACTTTCTGAGCACTTTTTAGCTATTTTTGCTAGCACTTTTTTTTGGATTTTACCAGCGCAATTGGGAAAGGCCTAGGTGCAAGTTGATGATGATTTATCGCACATAAACAAATCCATTCTAAGATTTCGGTTTGTAACCGACCGTTTGTTTACCAGCAACGGCACAAGACATGTTGTTTTCAAGCAGGTGGTCAACGCCGAAATTTACATATACCGCATACCTTAAAGGTCAGCAAAATATTTATGAGTTGATAGTTATGACATTTTAATAGAAAGTTAGAGCACATCATGCTTGTTCAACGCGTCGTCATGTTCTTTGTGGTGCTGATTCGTTTAGTATTAGTAGGCTTGGTGGATTTAATGTGTATTATTTTGTTTTATTTGAGATCTGATACCAACGGAAACTGAATTCCCTGCGCATGTAACAATAGGGTCACAGCGGTTCACATTTTAGCGCACAGTTTCACTAATTCAATCAGCTCGTTACTAAGAGCAAATGATATTGTGGCTAAGTGCATAGTCTTCTCCCCAAGAAGAGGGTTGTGACTAAGTTAGATCTTAAGGCTGGATCCGTCCCTTCTTGACGCTTCCACAAGAGGGTAAAACATGTTGTTAATTTCCAACATCGTTTAGATCGCAACTATTGCATAGTCTAACACTGTATGGAACAATGTTGTAACGTCCAGTTTCAACAGCAAGTATATGATGAGTTGAAATCCTTAACTTGAAACAGTTTCACGCGATTTTTGAATTGCTATTTTCGGTTATATGTTTTTCTCGTTCAAAATGCACTTTCGATGCAAAATATGCTGTTTAAAACAGTTGCTGAAAGAAGCCAGATATTTACTACATACCGTGATTAAAACAAAAAACTTAAGGACAAGTGTATAATGTTGTATCTCAACCCAGATTTTTTTTGAGGGCTTGCATTAATTACTGAGCTATGTTATAATGCTTTGCTGAGACACTTGTGCTATACCTTATTTTTCTGTGTTCGCTGTTAGTTGTAATTATTATTCATCGTCGGGTGATATATAAATGTCTGCTCGAGTATATCTATAACTATATTCTATTATAAAGTTAGTCTTAGACTGTTTTTTTGCATCACCTACACCTCAGCACCAAATGATGTTCTAGAAGTAATATAGTCGGTTAAATATTCGAAAGACAAAATTTCTGAGCTGAATTCGCATTGGTTCGGCATTCTAAAAATCCTGCTTGTCGTTGCGGCCCTCACGCTGTGCGTATACATAGTGTACACGGAAGTCGAAAAAAACCACAGTGACAATATATTCCTGAAGTTTCTTGCAAATACTCTTCTATACATAATATTTGCTATTGCTACCAGAAGATCATTGTTATTTTATGAATCTATTTCTTTGATAAAGACTAATTATTATAATTGGAGGGAAAATAGTTTGTGCAGTTGCATCTGTCAGTTTACATGAGAGAGGACAAACAGTCACGTCGTACCCTCCGAACATGTTTAATAAGTTTAATTACTGAAAATTTGGCCGAAGGGATCTTTAAAAAAAACGTAATCGAAATTTATAGCGCGTTTTCATACGTAAATTGCTCGGCTTGCAAACGAATTCTTTGCATCTTAGCTGTTAAATGACACGGTTTTTCCTGCGTAAATGGATAAACAATCAGCAAATATGAATCCGGTAATAACTTTACAAGCTTGATTTTAGCATTTGGCAGAGGAAAAGGCTAACAACATAGCGTATGGTTTTACAAGCCGTAATTAATATACACTAAAAAAGAATTGTGCTAAGCGTTTTCACTTCAATTTTTTTTCTATGTTTCTGCTTGCTTTTTTTTTTTTTACGCTAAAACTTTTTAAAAATCTCCGCCTCTCGCCACTCTGAAATAGGGTATTAGCTACCGAGTTTTTGATTATTCTGAAACGAATGACCGCCGCTAAAGTTGAGCGCTTTGAACAATACTTACGAGACATCTTAAAATTTCCCGTATATAAATGAATATTTTTCATTCGTTCTAGTTTCCTGTTCATGGGAATTTTGCACGGTTGCGAGGAAATGAGTTTTTTTTTGTTTTCAACAGAGTTTTTATAAATGGTAACTTACTTATGTTCAAAAAAGAAAATAAGCGGTCCAAATGCAAAAGAACTGGTAGGCCAACCACTGAATTATCGTGGAAATCTTTATGAACCTGCATAAAGGACGTTTCAATAAAAAAAACGAAGCAAAAACAAATGGTAAAGTTGGATATTAATGATTTTCTACTTTCATATTCATCTGAACTGCTAAAAAGCTTCAAGAACGTAAATGGCGATTACTGCAGGTAGTTTTGATGCTTTCTGTGAGTCACAGCGTTTCAAATAAAACTGGCAAGAAATCACGAAGTATTATGTACAAGTTTAAAAACAACTTTGTAATACTCTATTTCCGCTGAAACTTCCACCTGAAAACACTTGTTAACATAATATTATAAGGATGCTTATTTAACCAGACTAAAATTGGGAACCTTTTACGTTGACCAATATTTAAATAGTACAACATCAAAGTAGGCTAGCGATAGCTTTAGAAGCTGCCATTAAGTAATGTGTAAGTTGGCTATTCAACAGTTTTGCCTATCTCGTCTTTCTGACGTCTTTTTCCGCAGTCAACTGTTTTTTTTTCCTTTGTAAAAGCACACTAGTAATAATCAATTTACAACATGTAAGCAAAACGAGAGAGGACGGTTTTTTTTGCTTGCGGATTCTTAACTTTGTTTTAATTGCAGTCGTTTCTCATAAAACAAATTTATTATACGGTGCATTTAAAAAGGCGTGCACAGTCTGGATTCGTGATTAGAACGTATTATATATTTACTATTTGGTTTGATTTTTTTATATAACTGATTATATATGAGGACTTCAATTCCATCACTATTAAACTCATGTCTTTGTGTATATTTTCAGCTATACCAAACGTTCCAGTCAGATTGAGAAATTCAAATAAAAACGGAAGTGCAGGGCGAGTTGAAGTTTTTCGCAATGATTGGGGCTGGGCCACTGTATGTGCTGGTTTTCAGTGGAATATTAATGCTGCTACCGTCGTCTGTCGTCAACTGAATTTTTCTGGTGCAATTTCAGAAAAAGAAAGCGCTCACTACGGCGAAGGAAGTGGTCCAATATCATGGTTTCGTTCATGCACCGGTGAAGAACGAAGTTTTTTGCGTTGTTTAAATTATGGTGAAGTCAGCTGTGGAGATAATAAAGATGCGGGTGGTTGAATGCCATTGACCTCAAAAATTATTCAACCCTAAAAGTCCTGAGTTTTACAATGAACATCTATTTGATCTTAGAAGGCAGGTGATTTTCATAGTTTAGAGATTTATAAATTTATAGTATATTCCTTAAAAGACCTGTTTACATATGCTGACGATTGTATCATGGTATATTTAAACAAAAACATACGCAAAAATGTTGATCTAAAAACGTTGTTCCATTGTTAAAGAGAAAAGTTCGAATGAAGTTAAAATCTATTAACAATGGAGGAACTAAATAATTATATCACAACGTTGCCTCAATTTAAGCTGATTTTTGCTGTTTTTGTAAAAGAAGCACGAGCTTTTCGTTTGGTTTATAATAGCTCTGCACTAGAATGCCTTTCGACCGATGAAAAACGTTCAAGTGTTTTGCACAGTCTGAAAAACAACACTCATTTTTTTTCCCGAAAGTTATTACCGAAAACAATACTACTTGAATAGAAAAGTCTGAGGCAAATTTAAATGATCTACTGAATATTTGAGTACAAAAAAAAAGCAAAAACGTTTATACTTTCAGTCACGGCGCTTTCTTGATGAAGTCTTCAGAAAAGGGTTCAAGAAAAAAAATTGTGAAAGCATGTTATGAGCAGACAGTTTAACATAATACGCGTTATTACGCATATAAATGAGGCATGTGCATATGTATAACACAAGTGTCGTAGAAGGAAGTAATTAGTATGGAATGTTCTGTATTTTAGAAATCGCTTTGCTTCGTCAGAACAAGAAAATAGCTGCTTGATAGTCATTGTATCTATAGATAAAAATGCAAAAAATAAATCGTTTCTTGCAACAATTGAGGACAATACTGACTACTCATAATACTTGGATTAGTGGCGTGCGTGAGTAGTCTTCGTCTTACGTGCTAAATTTTCAAGAACTGGTTTCTAGCAGCGAGGACATTGATTTCATCCATTCAAAGATTAGTTTACAGCATGAAACGTCTAGAATAGATCAGAAATGAATTAATACGTTTTGAACAAGAAGTTTCGTTGGCAAACACGACCGATAAATGGTGGAATTCGGTGTAGTGACTGAAGGGGGGAGCCGGTGTCACAGGAAATTTGCCTCCCCCTCGAAAATTTGCCCCCCTGGACCATATTTCCTTAAGCATTTGGCCTCCCAAGACCATATTTCCTACGAAATTTGGCCCCGTGCTGATATATGGCCATCCAAAGTTTCTATGCAGACGTAAATATATCGCGTTTTATCTGTACTTAGGCTTCTAAACACATGCTTGACCGTATTTAAAATGTATTGATGTGGAGTGTTTTTTTAATTAATTAAACATTATTAGGTAAATAAGTTCTTAGCAAAGCGAAGGACATGACTGGCAAAGCCATTCCTCATCTTCTGCAGGACAATGGCTTAATTCCATACAGATGGTACCAAGTGTAAGGGAGGTCACCCTGCAACATTTGGCCAAACTCCGGTAAATGACAAACACAGTGAGTTTTTATCACTATTGTCTCTCCTTTGTTGAGCCTCGCCGCAGCCGTTTTTAGAGCACGTGAGAATGGCAACAGTTCTTTTTTCCCCAAACAATCAACTATAAGTCATCTCTCATCTTAGATTGGTCAAACAACACTCGTATGTCCTTTTACGCTGGAAATGTCCTCCGCCAATCTCAGCTTCGTGACAATCTCGAATTATTGCATCTGTCTCTTCTTTCTACACCACTCTTCTTTTTCGTAACCCCAGTTTACTGGGTCTTTTCTCAAAGAAATACAGTACACCGTCTTTTGCAACAAACTTACAACTAGCAGTGTTTTCAGGATTTCTATTTCTTTCTGCGACGTTACGTCTGATAGCTCTTTTTTGTTCTTTAGATACTCCTGCAGGATACGTGCATTTTGTTATGTAGTTGATAATTGGTTCGTATTCGCTGTTCTCCATGTTTTACTCTTTTGGAAAATGCTTAAAACAGTAAAAAACATTGTGTTGCTCTGGCATTTATAGTCTTGATTCATTGTTCGCGCAACTTTTGTGAGTGATACAGGCATTTCTGATATTTTGGTCCTTCAGGAAGTGCTTTCAATGAAACATCTATTTCAATAAAACGTTCTTTTTAACTCAATGCATTACTAAACTGTCCTGGCTAATCCTGTTATTAGTGTACTAGCATTTCCACGGACACATGACATCAAAGCATGATGTCATGGAAAATATGCAGCCATAGCAAGTCCTGCCAGTATATTTTTGAATGTATTTGTATAGTTCAAATTTTCAAACATGCTGAATAACTTGGTCTTATTTGAAACTTTACCATTTCTTTGCTTAAAGTTTACGTTAGTATCTTGGCTTTGAGAAGGAAAATTTTCGAAGTTGCGGCCAAATTTTCTATGAATTATTACCCTCCACGGGCCAAATCTTAATTAGAAAATTCGATCTGGGTGGCCAAAATATTGGGGGACAAATTTCCTGGGACATCGGTTTCGTGTAAACGAAGCCCTATTCAGTATTTTTGAGGGAGGGTGCTTGCTTAACTGTACTGGGGCCGGTTGTACGAAGCCCGTTTAGCTTAAACGGTGTATAAGCCAGAACTTAAAAACACTTTTTCACATGTTTTAAATATTTCAAATCCATCCTTATGCGTTAAACCAATAGTTAGATACATAAATATTGTTATCGGTTTAAAAAGTTGCTGTTCGGTTACACAAGAACTGTACAAATATGATTTACATTTTGACCTTACCCTACGTTTAAGCTAAACGGGCTTGGTACAACCGGCCCTTGTATTAGATCTGTTCTACAAATTGCTTTACGGTACAGCACTGCAATGCATCACGGTTGCAATGAGGGAGCTAGAAAAGCTTTGTTTTGTCAGTAACTGAGTATACGGGAAGTTTTTGAAATGAATGCAAAAACGACTCAGCCAACATTAAAGCTGGCTTTGCACGTAATTTCACACAATTTATTACTATTCTTTAAAAGACTTTCATTCTAAAAACTTTTAACTACGTAATGAACCGTTATTTCATTTAAAACCAAGGGCACATTTTAAGGCCATTCAACTATCTTGTTCATGATTTGTAATATCTAGCTTCACGTGTTGTTGAAAAATAGGTTATTCCGTCTTTTTGTCAGTCTGAGTGTAAATATTTCTTATTATAAATTCAAAGTTCATATCACCACTTTAAATATTTAAATTTCCTTTGTAATTTGCTTATGAAGTTCTAATTTATTTTAGCACGATAAGAAAAAACTTGTCAATATCTTTTCTCACTTCTCCATGATATATTACAAACCTCCATTGGTCGCCCAAACTATTTTAAATACTTCATAGGCATCACAAAACGATATAATTTGACAGAAAAGGTCATTTTCAGAGAGTAAAAATATACTTTTAAACATTTAAAAACTTTCAATTATTGTTTTTTTTTCAGAATAATCCTACTTTCTGTTGGATTGCCAAAACATTCTAGGTGTTTCCCAAATACATCTTGTGAATATATTCGCCCCCAAAGAGCTCATTTTCCGATCATAAAAACAACCTTTTAGACATTACAAATTTTACAATTTGAGCAGAATTTTATTATTCTAAAGAAAGATAAGTGATCATGAGTCAAAATTTTTCTGATATATTCTTTGCAACATCATTTGTTGCTTTGCAAATTTTATCTTTTCAGCATCAGTGAAACATTAGCTTTGTATTGATACCATAAATAAAGGAAAGTGCAAGTTGATTCACCATTAAATAATGCAATTTTTCGTAATCTCTGAAAACTTGCAAAATTTTACCCTTGCATGCGTTTTCATGAAACTTTTGTCAATTTCACAACGTGCCCAAAATCGACCACAACTTCTTCAAAACATCACTAATCGACATACTTGAGTAAAAACGTCGTTTATTCCACAATAAAATACGACTCTAAACATTTGAAAATCTTACATTGGTAATGGTCCATTCAAGAATTTTTCTAATTTTGTCCAAAGATATCCCGTGTTTCTCTCAAAAATTTTCAGTTAAAAGTGTAAACCAGGGCCACCAGAGCCTTGGGGGCAGTGGGGGTAGCTGCCCTCGTTGCCCATATAGTGGCAGAACGGGGGCGGTTAGTTGCTTTTTTCACATTTCGAACAAAAGAATCTTTGTCCCAGACAGGCAGACAAATGATCCATTGTCTTGCGATTTAGGCCCCGTCACGAATAAACACTATATACATTTAAAGTGCGTTCCCATTTTTTTGTTATATTTGTTTAATATTGTTTTCATACATACAATAATATTTAATCTCCATTTCCCTATAACTGGTACATAGAAGTTTGAAGGATACAAACATACAGTCATGAAAAACTAACAGTAGCATTAACAATACGCTCAACATATATGCTCACAAACAAGAAGTTGACCAATATTTTGAACTAGCACAAATCGATTGATCGGAGTGGAGAATGTATTGTGTTATATTTCATGAACACTTCAATTAGAATACCAGTGATAAGGACTCTAAGGTTCGATATTTGAAAAAAAGTCTACACAAACATTGCTACTAAAAATCAAAGACGCGTAGAGAAACATGCTCTTTCTAAACAGCTGCCCCCGCCGCTGAACTTTGCTTCTGGCACTTTGCACTGTAAACCAAAAAAGTATAGCAGTTGTATTTATGAGTTATCTTAAGTTATTCACTTTGATTATTTTCTCACCTGATTTGATAATAGTACCAGGCAGCGCCTGGAATTCTGTGCTGGAATCACCTCGCATCGTCAACAGACCTAAATGAAAAATATTTGGAATGTTCTCAGTACAAACAGGTTTAATCAAACCGTCAACGACTATGTCTTTACCTTGCCCAGGTTTTCCTAACCATGTCTTCAATGACTATGTCTTCATCGTGCATAAGTTTAGATTAACGTGAACAAGTAGAAAAGATAAAGACTTTGATCCCGTCTCCAAACCATATGTACGTAATTTCAATTAGTATGTCTTTACGGTGCACAAGTTTACATATACATGAAACGTATACTAAACTATAATTACGTGGATAACTCTATCAGTTGTAAACTGTTCTTCCTAGAGATCCAGTAACAGTGTAATCTTTGTTGATCTCGTGTCACTGCACGAGGAAACACTAGTAACTGTAACATTGGTAAAATGCTCAAAGATCGTCACGCTGTGCTGTTTTATTACATTTAAGAGGGGCCTGTAGAACTTTTGTACGATGGTAGGATAAGCAAAAAGTTCGGACGGGATGCGAATTCCAAAAACTATTAAACGTGAAGCGGGGTTTTTGTCCATAGGCATATATGGCTCTATAATTTTTGAGAGGGCACGACCTCAATTTGCCTGACAATTATGCCGACTCAACGTTCAGCATAGGGTGGAGCAAGCAAGCGTTATATTTGAGAGCCCTGAATGAGAATTTTGGTGGCTTTCCCTTGAGAAAATTTTGAAAATTTGCCTCCCTTTTGTAGTATCTAAGGCCATATTTAATGGGCAAATTGCCGCAGAAGGAAGCAGAAATTTCATTCTTTTGGGTGTTTAATTCATCAACTTTAATCTGAAATTACTAAATTGAGCAATTGTCATAAGTTCAGTCGAACTTGCATATAACAGCCCTGTAGTAAGCGGATACTTTTCAAAGTGCCGTTTTTTTCATATAGAATTACTATATTTTTCACCTGAATTAAGCGGCCACCTGTATCAAGGTTGTTCCATACAGTTAAGTATAGGGGTTGGTGACGACAACACAAAATGCGGCATTCGCGCGCGCGAGCTAAGCGGTGAAGTTTCAAAACAGTGAGATACAAAAATCTATTACTTTCTGAAATATTTGGGACTCTTTCTGCAAGAAAATTAACCAATTCGCCTAGACTTCATAAAGGGGTAAAAAAATAGGCGCAGAAGCATTCCTAGGCAGACAAAAAACAAAGTTCGATAGCGACATATTCATGTCAAGCAAGCGACGAGATCGACATCAGTAGCAGCACACAAAAGAAACACTATACAATATTAAAACTTCGTCATTTTGAAAACATTTCTCTTCAAAACACAGGAGGCAGGAAGTCAATTAAAAATAGACCACGCGGTTCTTGCATTATTGATATTTACTGTTTATACCAAAAGCTAAAAACCTGAAAGATTTGCTGAAATTGTAAACAAATTTTGCAAAGTCTAGCAAATAAAAAGTTACCCATGCGTAAATATTGATCGTCTTGAAATGAAATTGTCTAAGAACAGCAGTGACCGAGCGCTAAGTAACATGAAACCACAGCAGATTTCTATGGGGTAATTTCTTTCAAATTTTGCATATGAAATGCGTATGCAAAGAGGAACAAAATATTAAAGTTGTAAATATTTTCATAGAAGACAACTATTTCAAAGGAGGAAATTCTAAACCGCAATATCTGAACAGCAAAATCCATAATTCTTATCAAGATCAATTTTCTTGTTTCAAGGAATAGTTTGCTTGAAACAAGATATTGGGTAAAATATTTCTTTGCAAGAAATCGATTTTACTTAAAAAAAGCGCACATTTACTAAGCAAGAAACAAATGGCCTTAAAACCCTCGAAACAAGAAGCATGCATCGCAGGTATTTCTTCTTTTCTCAAGCGCAGTTGTACTGAAA
>JAODVQ020364126.1:0-11493 GCA_025400075.2 Phenganax stokvisi | reverse complement strand
AACAGAGTCAAAGCCCGACAAAGCCGTAGTATCGCGAATGCAAAAGCAAATGTTATTATGTTAAGTTCATCAAAGCCACGCCGACTACCTTGAATGACGTCACAAAACGTGCTCGTTCTAGGCTTTTGAAACGACGGACAAGGTTCATCGAGTGCCAACGGCCATAAAATACGAACGGTTTGACTTAATCGAAAAATTTTTGGACATACGCTAGAAATCACGCTTAGATTTAATATCTCCAATAAAAAATTTTGCCTGCGGGGCACTTTAAGATTTTAATCTTAATTATTACAAGAAAAGAAAAGACCTTGCAAGAACTTGGAAAACTTAGAAACACTATGCATTTCGGCAGACCGCTCATCAGGTGTAACGTCTGCTAACTGGACTAAAAGTATTTGCATGTATTTATACTAAACGAAGGAAGTGATGTTATTTATCAATTTATACTTTTTCAGATTTTTAAATACCTGACGCTTTATTGGTCAGAGGCGGACTCATATTCTATCGTGCTACATTTTATTCTCTCACGCACCAGATGATTTTGTTTGTCAGGAGAACTATTTCAGGGTGAAAGAGTATTTTCAGGCAGACAAGCTAGGCTAGTGCTTTAATGCTTAAACAGATATATCTATCGCTATGTATCGCTATCTATCGATAAATAGTTGTTTTCATGCTCTTTAAATGTTTAATTCGGAAAGAAAACGCTTCTAAAGAGCGTTAATTATGATTTTGTTTTTGTTTTAGGGTTAACGAGTGCGGAAAGACCTGTTATAGTTTACAGTAGTTTTTCGTTCAGCGTTCTTGGCCGAGTGGTGCAGGCGTGAGATTGATCTATGAAGCGACCGGCATGGGGTTCAAATCCAGACGTGCAAAAAATACAGCAGTGTTTTGATTTTAGAGTTAATGACAGCGGAAACAGCCGTTTTAGTTTCTCTTAGCAACTGTTGCAGCATTGGTGGCCGAATGGTTCAGTCCAAAGACTGTTCCGGCCCGCTTGCCCGCTCGTGTTTATCAGGTTTAAATTTGGAAGAGGAATATGAGTTTTTAATTTAAGGAATAATGACTGCCGAAAGACCCGTTATAGTTTCCCTCTGCAAATGACTCAGTATCGGTGGCCAAGAGGAAAGCGATGAAATACGCCCATTCATGATTGCACGGTTCAAACCCAGACTCGCATTTTTGATTTTAGGGTTCACGATTGCGCAAAGACACGTTTAGCTTATATTATATACTGTATAGTATTAGTATAAAGTATTACTCTATAATATTAGGTGCGGAAAGTCCCGCCATAATTTACAGAAGTAGGCGTAGTACCTTGCCTGGCCGAATGGTTACAGTGATCGGACTGTGCCATTGTCAGTGGCTGCGTTGGTTCAATTCCTAGCGGGGGTAGGAATCAGTTCCAACTCCGGCGAGGTAGGATATGAAAGGCGCGTCTGTCCTGGCGCGCCGACCTTTCCAGACTTATCCTAAGGAAGGTTACAAACTAGAAGTTACTACCGCAAGTGAAGTGTTGCAGTATATTGGCAGATTGTATCAAAAGATACATTGACCGTTCTTATAGCATAAGATAGAGCAGTATTTGCCAGAAATAAGTGGCCAGCAAACGGGTCACCATATTCCATGCAATAAATGCTATCAAAAACTAAAACCTTATCAGGCACGCCTGTTAAAGCAAATAGCTTTTCTTGCAGAAACGCTTATAAAAAAATAAAGGCAACTTGCAGCACAGAGTATGCAATTTTATTCAGTTGAATCCCAAGCATTTACATTTTACTTACAATTTTATATTGGTGCAGTCAAAGACATTGCACTATACCTTGAAGTTCGTTCTACCTAGCTCTGACTTTTTACTCTAATTGCACGAGTACATAAGAAAATTTGTTATTCAATGACGAAGCGCTCTTAACATGTTTACGAATTGTAATCGTTCATGTTGGTGTTCGTGAATCTCAACCAAAGTTTTCGGAAAGTCAAATCACGACCTGGAGTATTTTACTTTGCAAAATTTCTGTGACGTCAAAAAACGTCATTAACTGATAATCCGTATGTATGGACGTATGTACAAACATAAAATCGGGTTATTCTTTGCTCTACACAATTCGGCCAACCGGAAACGGACTGGAGCGTGAAAATCGCACCGTCAAGAATAGGAAGCTGCCTGACTGCAGCAAGAATTACAAAAATACAAGGCTTTGTTGCCAATTTTTTCGATGATATTTTAAAAAACTTAGTAGTATTAGTATTATAAGTATATATAGTATTAGTATATAGTATATAATCAAGAGTATCAGTATATAGTATATAATAGTATTAGTAGTATTAGTATATAGTATTAATATCTATCTATCGATAACGGTAGGCGATAGGCGAGAATATTATATAATATACGATAGCGATAGATATAAATATATCTATACTTGTCTATCGTTATGGATAATAGATAGATGGTAATACTATATACTATTTATCTATGAATTTATATCTATCGCCTATCGCTACCGTATACTACACACTATCACTCTCGCCTATCGCCTGTTATCGATAGGTAGATAAATACTATATACTAATGCTGTATACTAACACTATACTTCTTATAATACTAATACTACTAAGTTTTTTAAAATATCATCGAAAAAATTGGCAACAAAGCCTTGTATTTTTGTAATTTTTTGTAACCTTCCTTAGGATAAGTCTGGAAAGGTCGGCGCGCCAGGACAGACGCGCCTTTCATACCCTACCTCGCCGGAGTTGGAACTGATTCCTACCCCAGCTAATTGAACCAACGCAGCCACTGACAATGGAACAGTCCGCTCACTGTAACCATTCGGCCAGGCAAGGTACTACGCCTACTTTTGTAAATTATGGCGGGTCTTTCCGCAGTCGTGAACCCTAATATTATATAGTAATATTTATAGTACATTGTATAAGATATAACGGGCCTTTCCGCAATCGTGGACCCTAACATGAAAAATGCGAGTCTGGGTTTGATCCGTGCAATTATGAACCGTAGTACTACGTTTTCCTCTTGGGCGCCCATACTGACATATTTGCAGTGGGAAAATTTAACGGGTCTTTCCGCAGTCGTGAATACTAAAATCAAAAGATGCGTGTCTAAATTTGAACCGTGCAATTACGAGCGCAGCGTTGTTCATTCGTCGCTACGCCACGGACGCTGAGACATTTATTTGGGGTAACAATGACGGCTCTTTCCGCAGTCATTCACCATAAAATTTAAAAAATCACAATTAACCCTCTTTACAAGCATTTTGTTTCCAAATTAAACAATTGAAAAGCAAAAGAAAACTTCTACATTGATTTAGGATCAAACACATGGCTAACTAATTTCAGTTTGAACCATAAAATGAGTTTTATAACCTTGTTAAATGTATCAAAGCCTAGAAAATGCGACATTTTAACGATCGTTGATTTTCTACAAAATAAAGTGCATGAATGCGTTTAAAACAAAGAAATACGGCGAGCAACGTTTGAAAAAAGAAAATATGGACGTTTAGGGTGAAATATGAGTAGAAAACCACTTGAAATGGCCAAGACATGTTGATCACATGTCGATGTGAAGTCGGTCAAAGGACAGCCAAAATGACACCCGCCTTCTCCATCAAACTTGAAAATGGACGAGGTCTTTTTTCAGTGGCTCAGCAACTGAAAGAAATGTGGTATGTTTTACTACACAATATTCTCATATACCTTTGCTAAATAAGTAAAGCCATCTTATTTAAGAGGAGATTTTTATCCATTTCTTAATTCTTAGAGTGCATTTGAATGAAAACCACTAAAAGTTCAACGTTTATCACTTCACTATAAGAACAACAACATCTTCACCATCACCATAATTTAGTTCGGATATAACGCTATCTTGCCAAATATACACTTTTAAAATACATCATTTTAGAGCCATCTCGCCCTGCTAAATCTACTTTTGTGACCCGTATACAGTATACCCGTTAGTTTCTTATTCTTACCTTATATTTTCCCAATGCAGGAAAGAAAGCCAGAGGAAACACTAATAGAAAAAGAAAAGCACGAAGTCGTTTTTATTGCCCAAAATGGTAAAGGTAATTAGCAGTACTTATTACAGTTTAGTCAGTATCTTGAATTTTCAACATATAAATTGCAACCTTATCTTCTAAAAGCCTTACATTTATTAACCTAATTGTACATTTATTATAGATGCTTTGAAAACTTCAATAAAATCAACGATCAAGAAATGGATGAAGACTCTTTTCACTGGCACTGCATGCAAGTGAAAGAAATCTAGTGTTTTACTACGCACTAAATAAAGCCAACTGATTTAAGAGGAAATTTTTTATCCGTTTCTTCACTCCTTAACTGTGAACAGAAGTCAGTAAAAATTCGGCGCTTATCGCTTAAATACAACTGCAGCTTCAATTGTGCCACTAAAAATAATGTTCATGAAGGTAAACGCTGTTTCCCTAGTGTTCGCCCATCTTGGCAAACATGGCGAAACATTGGCAAGAAACAATGTTTTGGCCACAATGTTTCCTAGTTTGCCCCGGGCCTTAAACTTTTCCTCTGGAGTCTTCGACGTGCTTACGGATAGAAACTTTCGCGACGTATTGCAATTAAGTGAGCGTGCAATGAGTAACGGGTAGAACGTGGAGATAAAATTAACCACCTAATTTCAAATGAATCTTCCACAGGACAAGTTCAATCGGCTTGCGAAAGCTTCACCAAGAGGCATTTCTATACTTATTCTAGATTGTTCCAGTGCGTGGATAGTGCGATCAGTTGCTTATTTTCCCAAGTTTGCTCTTTTTCTGGGATTCAAATGGGTTTTACTGGGCAATTCTGACGACAATAGCTGGCGGTCGACCATTGAACTAAAAGACTGGAACGCCATGTGAGGCGGGAAATTTGAAGCAAAAAATCTGGGGGGATCATCAGGCCCCTGTACAAACAAACACGCGCGGCCATCTGAAGAATACAACCAGAAAGTTGGCCGAAAACTGCCAAAAACGGGCTGAAAAACTTCTCAAATTTTATTTCAATGGAACTAAAGCAAAGTTCAAGGAACTATCTTTCATCTTATACCTTTTTGGGCAAATCTATATGGATAAAAAGCCATTTTTCAAGCGAGAACGTACAGCCAAGAGTGGAGATCGTCACGGCAGCCGAAGTTACTTTGGATTGTTTTCTCTATTTGAATTGTTTTTGAAGTAGTGCTTTACTCTTTTTTAAACTTTTTATAGTTTATACCCGTTTCAAACCTAAATTAAACAAAAACCGACAAAAGTACAGTTTGTTTTTAAAAAATTGGGTTTTTTTAGAGTATTTACATATTAATGCAAAATAGAAAATACATTTCCGGACAAAAACAGGCGTTTGGCGAGAAATTCGTCCAAACATGCGGCTTCAACTGACTATATAGGCAATTCCTAATGGAGGTAGCGTTCCAGTGTTTTAGTTCAATGCGGTCGACCCAGCATGCAATTATCATATGAGAACATTGTGTCAATTCTTTTCATGATACGTATCGTAATAGTCTTGTATAAGTGGTGAAAATTACGTCAAAAGTGAAAATGACTTTCATTTTTTGCTCTTATAAGGAATAAACTTTCGAGTTTGACAACCATTTGCTGCTAGGTGAAACTAATGAAACTAATGTGAAGAAAATGTGAAACTAGTGTGAAACTAATCATCTGCTATATCAATGCTTCTAGACGCAGCGTGATCTTCGGGGTACATAGCGTATATAGCTCTAAATGCTTTCATATAAGATTTGACTCATCTCCAGCCAACGAAGCCAAAAGACTTTTGGATCCATCTTCTAGACCACTGTGGTAATGATTGAGCTGTTAAGAAAACAGTGACAGTTTAAATACATGGAGTCCAAAAAAACTTAGCCGGCTATCACTTTCACAGTTCTTCTGATGAAATGAAATTTGAGTATTTTAAGATTGTTTCAATCTTGCTCACTATGAGTTCAAAGCGGATAATGCACATATGATCACAGTTAATAGACTTAGATGGTTTGGAAACTTCATAAAAATTCAGTAACAATTGTAAACATTGTTGTATTTCAAGGAATAATTTAGATAAACATAACAGTACAGTTTAAGCGTATAGTACATCGGACACGTACGTGACCCTACGTGAGTAGAACGTTTTAATTTTTCGCCATCAGTCGTAGTTGTAATACTCTCGAAGAAAGTCATGGTTTGTCAATCTATTTTATAGTTTTCTTTCCGAAATAAATTACATAATCTAGCAACATTCATTATCTATGTTATTGTCCTAGGGCCGGTTGTTCGAAGGGCGTTTAGCTTAAACGGTGAATAAGTTTAAACTAGAAATCATAACTATGAACTCCTTGAAAGTGAAGTTTTTAAACTGACAACAATAATTATGTATTTACCCCACTGTTTCGCTACATATTGTTTAATTTGAAACTTTTAGAAGATGTGTGGCAGTGTTTTTCAATTCGGACGTATCCACCGTTCAAGCTCAACAGGCTTCCAACAACCGGGCCCAGGTTCAAGAAAAAATATGGGCACTATCTCGTCACGTGTCTATTGGGTTTTGCTCCGACTAACCAATCGCGCAATGTTGTTCCTATCCATGACGTATCCCCAATTGTTGATTCACAGCAATGTTATCGGTTGGTTTTGCTGGAAAATAATACACACGTGACGAGTAGAGGCCATATTTTGGCATAAACGAAACCTAACATAGATAATGATGAGTACTGCAGGGTTTCCAAACCATGCAAGTCCGTTTAATAACTATTGGATGACGTTGAGCGTCATATCGAAGAATTATCGAGGCAGAGGTGGGGGCGTTATCTGCCGAAGCTGTCATTTCCACACGTGACGTCATATACCAGGAATTATTTGCAGATCGCTAACCAATCAAAACGGAGATTGTATACATAGTGAATAATAATAATAATAACAATATGCATGACGCTGTGACTACACCTGCCTGTTTGAAACGTAATGAGCAAGAGCGCTATGCATCTTTGAAAAAAAAGCCCGCCAAGTTTCGATGGCGATTTGAACGAGTATATTACACCATTACACCGTAACATATTCCGTGGACTTTTTGTCAGTGCCAAAAATAACGAAAATCCTAAATTTAAACTCAAAGAACAATGGACAGTTCCCTTTACGGGCTAAATTTCGTTTCAGGCAAAAAGAAGTATATTCATTTACGCAGCTGGAAATAACATATTAAATGTAGTAAAATGGTAAAGTTCGGTGACCTACGGTTGTAAAATGCGTGGAAAATAGCTCTGCAAAGTTTGCAAATTTTGTATATTTTTCTTTTACGTGCGGAAATTGTTGCCATTTTTGGTTCGTTTTCGGCTCAAACGTTGGTAACAAATTTCCCCACGTAATGGAAAAATATACTAACTTTGCAAACTTCGCGGGGTAATCTTTCTCACATTTTACAGCCTTTCGGAACCAAATTTTTCCATTTTTCTACAAGTAATATGGTCCTTGCACCTGCGTAGATTAATTTACTTCTTTTTATCCAGATCGAAATTTAGCCGTTTGAAAATAGTCTGATACTTTGCACTCGAACAGCAGTGAAACACTTTTTTTCCCAAAATTGGACAAAATTTGGTTGATAGGTCGATTGTCGATTAGAATGACAATTGAACATCTGGTAAATAGCGCTTCGCTAAAGGCTGCTTTCCAGTTACGCGTTTTTGACACGCACGTACACGTACGTAAGTTTAAATCCTTCAAAGTTTTGTAGTTTTCAAAAATACAAGAACAAGTAGACCCGTGCTTATTTAGAATTCAAAATTCTTAACGTTTCTTCTAGCGATTGTTTAGTAGATAGGTTTTATTGCAATTTTAACTTTTACGTCCGTTCGCATGAGTGTCAAAAACGCTTAACTGGAAATCAGCCTTAAGCGCCCACCATGCATTAACAGGCTCAGATACAAACGTTCAAAAATATTTGTACTACATTTACTATGAAAATATCCCCTATCTAGCGAGGACTTCCCATTAAACTGCCACCCTCCATTAAATGGCCCCCACTCGTGAAATGAATTGTTTTGAGCTTGCAAATTCAAAACAAACTTCGCCGCAAAATTCGCTAGTCGCCAGCAAAGTTCGGGATCTTGCAAGGAACTTCGAAAAAATTTTGTGAAACCGATTATAAATATGGCGGCTCCTCCTCCAACAACAACTGAAATCACTTCTTCTTTACCCTATACTTGCAAATACTGTGCTCTGACAAGGCACTGAAAAAAGATTGTTGGTGTTACAGGATTTAGCCATTTTTCTTAGCTCGCTTTATTGCCAGGCCAAGAATCAGTTTCAAACGCTTTAAAAAACCGTTTTGCCAAATGTCCATGCAGTGCTTGACAAAAATGCAAGACGTCGAACTGCAGTTTGGGGTTTGCAATATCTTGGAAGAAAGCAAAGTCACAGGCCTCTAATAATAATATTTACCGATTCAATCAACTGTTGATAAGAATCTTCCATGGCATCCATTGTCTTCATGTGATCATCTTCTGCTTCATTCAACTAAAAGAACCAATAGCATTTGGGCATTATGCTACTTACGCCCTGTAATAACTAGAGCTGTGGTTATACATGCAGATGAAATGGCCCGTTTACACTGGCGATATCCATTGCGATTTTTTCTAATTTTAAAGGATGTGGTGGCGGAGTGGATTTACGGACGCGAATGTCAGACACTTCCAGCGACGTTGTCTTTATATTGTATTCGTCTCAATCACATGCTTCAATAGGATTTTTAATTTAATTCCCCCTTCCCCTGCTCACGATGTTGGTGTTTACGTTTCTCTGCTCGGGAATCGGCTTTATAAGAACCAACATTGTTTTGGGGGAAAGGGAGTGAAAAAATTAGACAACGTGATTATACAGTTTGGAAAACAATGTAAATTTTCAGTACTTTGTATTAAATGTTATGTAATTTAAAAATAGTCTCCAGGTATTGTTTCCAAGATTGTAATTGGCAAGATATTCAAGGTATCAGCAATATTTTAAAGGTACAGTAGTGGCAAATATTTTTAAAATACTAGTAGCTGGAAATATTTTAAAGTGCTAAAAGTTGGAAATATATTTTCAAGATACTAGAACGTTTCAATTGCAATAATTGATGACTTTTAGAAGTCAGTTCAAATACTCGATCTCAAACTTCACCCGGAAATTCAAAGTCCTCGAGCATAATAAAGGCTCGCCTGTTCAAATGGCTCTCGGACTTTGAAATCCCGGCCCGCACTGCTCCATAACCTCATACACGTTTCTCCGAGTAAAAAGCCCCTCGCCGAATAACAGTATATTAATTTAAAACTGTTGAAACCGTAGTAGCTCTTTCAATTTCAAAGTGGCGAGTAAACTCTTGTTTGTCACGTTGTGGGGGTTATCAGCTGCGAATGAGAATGCATGATGCAAGGTATGATAACCAGTGTCTCACCTTTTGGACAACATCTTGATACTCTGCCATGATTTCAGAAATTTTAACGTGACATTGTTTTCTATTCTTTTCCAAAAATTCCACATTTCTGTAAAAGTTATATAGGCGCAGAGGAGTGATGACAAATGTCATTCTGTTTAACAGATTAAATAGCAAGAGGTTCGCCGACTAGTAAAGTCACTTGGCGTTAGACAGAGCCAAATATACAACTAGGGAACATAACGTTGCATTGCCGGCCAATAGCTTGACAACATAAAATGCCAGATGGTTCGTAAATACATTAGGGACGTTAGGATTTTACGAGGCGACCGTGAAAGTATGCACTTTTTATTTTAAATATAAAATTACACCACTGAAAATTGTCCTTGTTCTTATTTTATTTCTGAACGCTCCTTTTGACTCTTTAACTTCGTGTTTTTGAGCCGGTTAGGAGTTAAATATCTTGTAGATATACATGAAAATTCCATGTGCCAAAACCTTATGGACCGTCCAGTAAGATTTAAAGCATTTTTTGGCTCTTAAAAATGAAAAACAGTTTTGGAGAAAACTTTCTCACGAAATATCTTTCTTTTACAACCGATATCCTGACAGTTTTTGTTGGTGGATGATGTAGAACGCATTAAACTATCCTGAAAGCCAAGTTTGAGTTCGCAAAATCGAACCCTTCGCTTAAACATTTTATTCTTCTTGTGTCCTTTGGCTCAAAAGTGGAGTTTTCACCGAACTACCTACTCGTAACAGTGAACTCAATATAACTGGAACGATAACTCTATTTGCGAAGCCCTATGATTGGATGAAGCCAATTTGAAGGTCAAAGTGTAATAAATATTCAGCTTCAAAAGGACTAAGGCGAGTCTTGAGGAGTGGAAAAACAGCGAAAAGCCCGTTTTTGAGTAAAAAAAAGACAACTAAAATACAATTTGTAAGCAAAGGATTCAACTTCGGAAACTCAAGTTTGGCTTTGTACATAATTTAAAGTGTTCTACGTCAACCACCAACGAAAACTGCGAGGTTATCACTAGTACAAAAAAGATATTTCGTCTTGAAGTTTTCGCCGAAATTGTTTTTCATTTTTAACTGACAAAACATACTTTTAAATCTCACTGGATGCCCTCAAAAGTTTTGGAACATGAAATTTCCATCTGTCTAAAAAATATTTAGCTCCTAACCGGCTCTAAAACACGAAGTTAAAGGGTCAAACAGAGCGTTCAAAAATAGGTCATATTTCGATGGCTTGGCCTTCAATGGCGGCGTTCAATTTGGCTTCAAAGATGGTGGCGAAGTTATCATTCCAGTCTTTTTAGAGTTCATGACTCGTAATGACCCGCTGTTTTCCACTAAGTGTTTTTGTCGTGCAAAGCGACTTATTTTCTTTTTCTCATGAGTTTTCAGCTAAAGTAATCAGTTTTTATACAATATTCTTTTCGATTGAACAATACAAAAAGTCGCTTCGCGGAAAAATATCGCTAGCGTAAAACAGGCTTTAATCCTTTGGAAACTGAATATTTATTGCTCGGCCTCCACCTTTACCACCAAATTGGTTTCATTTAAGCGCAAGGCTTTACACATGGAGCTAAGCGCTCCAGTCTACATGGAGTTCAGTGGTTGCCAGTGGTAGCAGAGGCATAGCAGAACTTAAAGGTTGCTGTAACATCAACAATGTTGAAATTTCATGTTGCAAACGCTATATCTTTCAACATAAAACAAATCCAATATTAACAGTCGCCTCCTAGAATCTTAAAGTGGCTATCAACTGGCAAAAGTGTTTACCCAACAAGTAAAGTCGTCTGGTGTTAGACCGAGTAAAATATATAAAACCCTATACCAGAGATAGATGAAATGTTTTAACCGACATAACAAAATCCAACTTCGAGAGTTTATAACACTCCGCTGATGTTATCAACACTCTCGCTAATTAACATCACTCAAAGTTACAATGTTAGACAGTGGTGGATCCAGCAGGGTTTTTTTTTTTGGGGGGGGGGGTGCTCAGCCTTGGTGAGCAGATAAACCTAAACATAAGGACCAACCATAAACACAAGCGTACAAAGA
>JAODVQ020364017.1:0-11495 GCA_025400075.2 Phenganax stokvisi | reverse complement strand
TCTATGTAAAAAGATGCCTTTATTTGCAAAGTTTTGAAACAAATGGACATACAGACATGCACAAACCAAACATCTGGTTAAGATTTTAACCCAGGGTTAACGCTAATCCGGCTTTGAACAACCGGCCCCTGAGTGATAAAATGAGCTTTTGCACAGAGGGCATTTTTCTCATCCCTTGATATTAAGGAATTTGGTCATCGATTATCCCAGAGCTCAAGCTCAACCCAAAGTAGCGTTACAATAAATGACCAAAATATTGCGGGCTCGGGAAGCGAGGCTAAGGGAAAACTGAAATGAGAAGTCCGGAGACCAGTGATATATATATAATTTCATCTTCTTAAGTATTTAAGTCTTGAGGGTAAATTTAAAAGTTTAATGTAAACATAAAATTAACCTTGACGTTTTCCCTATAAGTAGTTCCTGTGTACCGTACTTATTAAGTACAGTCTTTAAAACGTATTACAACGAACCATTCAGACCGTTCGTTAAAGTTACTGTTCAGCCGGTTCTTCATGCTCTATTTCGTCTTCCTCGTCGTAATCATCAGTTTCCAATACCTCGTATTGTTGGTATTCGTCTATCAAGTCGTTTATATTGGACTCGGCCTAAAAAGGATGAGTTGTGATGAAAACGCCAAACTTTGGGTCCTCAAATGTAACGTCTTGCTAAGTTAAGTTTATTTTAATAAACGGGAATAGTGGTCATGTGTGATGAACACCCTGAAGTGGAGTGTAAAGTTTATGTAAAGTTTGTCGTGATTTGAACCCTCTCATTAAAAGTAGAAGTTTGTGAACAAAAACTTTGATGTTAACGAAACATAAGACTTTTCTCGTGTAGTGGTGAAACGAATAACGTTCTATACACATTACCTCACCAAATTCCATTTCATCCATTCCTTCTCCCGTATACCAATGCACGAATGCTTTTCTCCTATACATGGCTTTAAATTGCTCGTTTAGTCTTTTAAATAATTCCTGTATTGCCGTATTGTTGCCTATAAATGTCCCGGAAATTTTGAGACCTTTGGGTGCGATATCACACACAGCTGTTTTAACATTGTTTGGAATCCATTCCACGAAAAACGAACTGTTTCTGTTTTGAACGTTTTGCATCTGTTCGTCGACTTCTTTCATCGACATCTAAAGATATAAAAACTGGTGGACGAAAGCAGATGGTGGCCAACCTGCAGTTTTTAGCAGAAAATGATAAAATATTATTGTATGAGGTTTTTGTGATATGCAGAAATGTCAAGGTCGAGGTTGCAATACAAACTTTTACACCACGTACACGCTTGGCGAAATGTTTGAAAGGAAAACATATTACCTGCCCGCGGAATATGGCCGAGGCAGTGAGGTATCGACCATGAGAAGGATCACAAGCAGCCATCATGTTTTTTGGGTCGAACATTTGCTGAGTGAGTTCTGGCACGGTCAGTGCTTGATACTGTGTCGAGCCATGGCTGACGAGAGGGGCGAACCCCGGGATGAAAAAATGAAGGCGGGGGAATGGTACCATGTTTACTGCTAACTTTCGAAGATCAGCGTTCAGCTAAAAAAAGCGAACTTTATAATGAGTTATACTAGAGTGAATATTATAAATACATACAATCCCTGACTTGGGCAAATACAACTTCAAAAAATCGATGTATAATCGAAGCATGGCTACCTGTCCCGGAAAACGTAGACAAGTGGTGACGCCACTCATTGCCATTGAAACTAGATGATTCAAATCGGCGTAGGTTGGAGTTGATAATTTCAACGTGTTAAAAGCAATGTTATATAAAGCTTCGTTATCAATACAAAATGTCTCGTCAGAATTTTCTAACAGTTGATGCGATGCAAGAATAGCGTTGTATGGTTCCACGACGACTTCAGAAACCTAAAACAGGTTAAACTGAAATTGAAAAAAAATTATCGAAAACACTTTCTGTGTTTTTATAGAGTTATAGAAACATGCAGAAAAAAAGGGACAAACGAATTAACGAAAACTTTTTTCCTATAGCTCCATAGAAACTCAGAAAAATTTCCATTTTTATCATTAAATTCCTCGTAGACCTTATTAAAAGACTGTTTTCTAAACACCTTTGGAGAAGGTACGACGCTGTACGTGGCCATCATCCGGTCAGGAAATTCCTCTCCGATTTTCGTAAGTAGCAAAGTTCCCATACCGGATCCAGTTCCCCCACCGAGTGACTGAGTCAGCTGGAAACCTTGTAGGCAGTCGCAGCCTTCCGACTCTTTCCGAATTTCGTCCATAGCAGAGTCTATCAATTCGGCTCCTTCGGTATAATGTCCCTTCGCCCAATTGTTGCCCGTTCCATTTTGACCTGAATTGACAAGAATTAGCCTTTCTCCCACAATGTGACCTGGCTTTAAAATCCGCAATTTTTGGATGACAAAATTAGTGTTTTCGACTTATTTTTTATCAGAAGAAAAGAAATAGAATTTTATGCGCGTTTAACAATTGTGGAACACTTGCTACCTTCATATATTTTAAAAATTTCGTAAATACACGTCGAAAATATGCATTTTGGTACCTCGTATTTCCTCGGCGAAACTTCAAAATCTAGGGCTGAAATTTTACACGGAGTTAGCTATAGTCTAAGATTTACTGAAAACGAGAACTTTGGTTCAATTTTCTTTTCATAAAACAAAATTGCCCTATTCAACTATTTTGCTCTCCATAAATGGGGAATTTAAGGTCTGGTCGCATAGCGCGAGAAAGGCTTTCAAGTTTTTTGCTAAGTGCATATATCAAGGTCAGGGATAGTACTTTGTTGAGTTGCTAGACAAATTGCTAGTATATCTTTTTATACAAAAACTTCATCTTCATTGATTTATATGGAGGTAAAGTTCCTGGAGGTGATTAGAAAACAATGATTCCCCCTAACTTTTCTTGCTCTGGGATTTAGTATCTTTGTTTTATTTTTCGAATATTTCCAAAGCCTATAAAATCATGTAGACAAAGTTTTTGCAGGGCAAGTTATGTTGCAATCCTTTAAACGACACATAGATTATAAATACGTACAATCCCTGACCTTGATATGGAACTGTATAGTTCATACTAGTAAAGCTAAACTTACCAAACACGAAGCTATCAGGTTTAAAAATGTTTCCATAAGGTTGAGCTCGTATTGTGTCTATTACTCCAGGTTCTAGATCAACCAGTGCTGCCCTGGGCACATAATTTCCACCTGCAGTGGTTTTTGAGAATTACTTACAACTGTATTGGTTTATAGCAAGTTTCAGCTATCCATACTACAACAAAAGATGGCCTAGCAAAACTTGAAGAGTAGGGCTATGTACTTGATTTTACCCGTGGCCTCGTTGAAGTAAACTTCTATTCGTTGTAGTTGAAGGTCTGAGTCACCATTGTATTGTCCAGTCGGGTCAATCCCATGTTCAACGCAAATGTCTTCCCAAAACTATGAAAGATAAGTCATGCAGGGTCGTTTTTACACTACAAACGAATTCTAAATGAATAACAGGTGTTTGATGATCAGATTGCACTGCCATATCGGAATTAATTGGAGTAGTTCAGTCTCCATCTATCGCTTTGCTGATATGATAGTTTATCCACAGTGAATGATAACACAGTGAAAATATTTATTCCTTGTGTAAGTATCGCGACCTTTTTGTCGTTCACTGTGTTAAACCGTCTCCAGAACACTTCACTATATCAATCTGTGCATGTTACGTTTGTCGGAGAAGCGAATGTATTTGGTAGTTTGTGGCAATGTGGCAGAGTAACTTTTATGGAGAAAAAAGTAGAGTGGCAATAAAATTAGCTTGTGTGAGTGCGTTTTGAACACAATGAGTCTTGCCTTGTACCATACACCTTACCAAATAGTAGATTAAATTGCATGTACAATACAAGTGCAATCCTTTGAGTAGCTGATTTCAGCAACAACATATCACAGCCGTAGCACGCCCCCGTGCAAAGTCATGTGTACAATCAGTTATTGTCCATGCATTACCTTTGCTCCAATCTGGTTTCCACACTGTCCAACTTGAACGTGGACTATTTCTCTCATTTTAAAGATTGTTTTATAAATATACTATGTCTGAATAGCGTAGTATTATATCATATTGAAGTCTCAAGTTGTAGTCATTCAGGCTTAGCGTCTCAAGGAGTTCCCTTTTGAAACTATTTTGTTTTGATGTCAATGAATGCATTCCGTTGACAGCACGGGGTATTTCCTGCTAACATTATAGTTGTCAGATTATTGTTATTGACAAAATGACCTTTAGGTAGATATTTTTTGGAGGGTTGGCAGATGGTGGTCATTTCACAGTCATATTGCTTTTAGTATTTCAGTGTTTGTTTTCAACAGGGAGTGTTATTAAATTGCAGTTTTGCCAGAGTATTTCTTGACTGATTTGAGATGTAATGTTACTCGGCATATATCACATTGCCCCTCCTGCTTAAAACTACATCTCGTAATGAATCAGTTTACAATTTTGAATTCAGACTTTATGCACACAGAATAACAAGCAGACAAACAAACAAACAGTCCATGGCCCAAGCCGCGCGAAGCCCGGGTACTAATCGACTTTACAACATGGCGGTCCTTGGCTTTGCTTCAGAGTATGAAAATAAAAGTTTTTATGACATTTTAAATCCACCACAAGCGTCTTGCATAGATTTTCATGATAGCCAAGGCTTTACCTTTCCCCCTGTGGCAAATGTGAGTTCAAATACGCCAGTCGAAATATTATTACTTGATAAATGTAAACTGCATTGTCATGTTTGTTAGTCGAATTAAATTGTAGGCATCATGTTTTATAGCCAGCAGAATTTTTAAAGCAGTACACGAGCGGCGAAGACAACATCAAGATCAACTTTGCTCATGGCACGACAACCTTGGCTTTCAAATTTCAACATGGAGTCATCGTAGCTGTAGACTCTCGAGCAACCGCTGGTCCTTATATAGGTTAGCTTTATTCTTAAAATTGACAAAGTCAGACTGTTCAGCCATCAAGCTACTCTGACAACTGGCAGGCCCCAATGCCTTGCTACTTCATCCTGGCATCAATGATTCTGACTCCTATCCTGATTAACATGTTATAAGTTGTTGGTCAGGCTAGGGGTCAGAATCGATGGTAGTTTGAGCTACTAGTATTCTTGCTACCCAAAAATACTTGTAGCTGAGCTGTTGTAGAAACTAAATAATCATGAATTTGTTAAAACAATTCATGAGTGAATGTTAAAAAAATTTTAATTGCAATAGCATTTCATGTTTTCACTTGTAAAAATTACTTGCCTTCAGCTTCTGCAAAAGGTTTTTTTTTGAGGTGAAAAAATCAGGAAGCCAGCATGTTGTAATGGTAGTCGGGTCTGAACTTTACTTTTGCTAGTAACAGCATGTTGGAAGTGTTTTTCGTATTTTGAACCTTTCCAAAATTTTTAGCTTCTCAGACTGTCAAAAAAGTGATAGAGATCAATCCGTATCTTCTCGGTACAATGGCTGGTGGAGCAGCGGATTGCTCATACTGGGAACGTGTCCTAGCAAAGCAATGCAGGTACGAGTCATGCTTTTGTTGTAGTTTCAAGACATTGGGCCTCTGTGGTTAGTGTTCAATGTCATCTTTTCTGACTTGATCATTGTTGTTCTCTCTCCAGGATATATGAGCTTCGTAACAAAGAGAGGATATCCGTCGCAGCTGCGTCAAAGTTGTTGGCCAACATGGTGTATAATTATAAAGGAATGGGTTTGTCAATGGTATGTGCCAAGCTTCAAACATATAATATCTCAAATTTGTGGAATTAGCATTGCTCATGCTATGCGACCAGGCCTTAAAAGCCACCATTTTCTTGGTGGCAACTGGCAACATCATTGTTTTGGACATTTGTTTTTTGTCAAAAGAATATAATTAAAATCTTATGCTTGTCAACAATTGTTTGACACTTGCTGCTTTCATATTTATTGAAAATTTGGACAAATGTGATGTTTTTCTACAGAAATATGAACATGAAAACGCTTTTTTTCTTGTCTAGTGCTGAAATTTCACACTAAGTTAGAAACAGTCTCAATTTTACTGAAATAAGAGAAGTTTGGTTCACATTTCTTTTTAATGAAACAAAACTTGCCTCATTTTATTATTTTTCCACCTGAAAAGAATGGATTTAAGGCCTGGCCACATAAGCTGAGAAAGGTTTTTTCTAATAATTTGCTAGCTTGATGTATTTTCTTTATTTGATAGGGAACAATGATTTGTGGCTGGGACAAAAGGGTAAGTAGAATGCTTATAAGTTACAAACTATATATTTGATTTCCAGATTTTTAATAACAAATCTTTTGGTCATGCTTCCTGGTCATATCTAAAGCTTTCTAAAATGAGAAAGTTGAACACTTGCACTAAGGCAGCAACAGACAAAAACTGCAATGCTAAGTGCATGTGTCTCTAAGACAGACATACGCCTTGCCCCAGGCTCCCCAACATGAGAAATCTGTTTCTCACTTCTTTCATTCTCAGTGGTGGACACTTCACAAAATTTGGGGGGCCTGAGGCCAATTTTGAACATTTTGAACAATTTTGAACAGAAAAATTGTGGCAAAAGTTTTTGTTTGTCAAGTTACATGTATATCGTGTCATTTAAGTGCAAATATAATAACAAAATTCAAAAATTAGTACGGCAACTTTGTCAAGAGGCTGTAATTTAAATTATTTGGTACATCCTCTCGAAATTATTGGGGGGGCTCAAGCCCCCCCTGGCCCCCCTAGTGTCTGCCACTATTCATGCTTCAACCAGTCGGAAACCCTAATAATTTTCTTCAATTTGTAATTGTTCTAGGGACCAGGTCTTTATTATGTAGATAGCGATGGCAGTCGTCTTTCTAATAACATATTTTCAGTGGGTTCTGGCTCAACTTTTGCTTATGGAGTTCTGGACAGCGGTTATCGTGAAGACTTATCGGTAGAAGAAGCATACGATCTTGGGGAGAGGGCAATTTATCATGCAACTCATAGAGACGCTTATAGTGGTGGAGTTGTAAACAGTAAGTATGAGAAATTTTTTTATGAATAAAAGCTTTCATGAAATTTTTGAACTTTGCAATTTCAACCCAAATCTTCCCAAACTTCTCTTGGAAATTACAATTTGATCTATTTGCTCGACAAAGTCTTATCAAGATTATAAAAACATGTTTTTGAAAATTTGAAATTTTTACATTGTATTGTAGGGACTCTCTTTGAACACAAAAATTTTTTGAGATTTCCATATGTTTCTCTAGTCACTGGGGTTACCCTTCATTGCGACTATGAATAATCCAAAATATTTGTATTTAGTGTATCATATGAAAGAGACAGGCTGGATTAAAGTATCTCAAAATGATGTTGGTCAACTTCATTACAAATATCAAGATGAGAAAAAAAGATGAACATTGTGGATTTTAAATGGATGTCTACATCTGTATTACTTTTCTGTAAGGTCTGTGTCATAATACATTTAATTCCAAAGTGTGTGAGTATGTATGTTACGTGATGCACTACATTGATTTAATTCTCAGCCGATTTCTACCAATATTTTAATAATTTTCTTGTCTGTCATGAAAATCCGTTCAAAGTTTTGTGAGATATTTTGCTTACAGAAAAGGAAAAGCAATATGCCTCTTTTTATGAAAATAGGAATAAATTTAATGCAACAGACAAATAGCCGAGATTTATTAAAATATGCATACAAAAATATAATTTAAAGTAGGAAACTAGACCTCATTTCATTCCTGCAGATATGCTAGGTTATGGCCTCAAACGTTGGTTTTTACTTATACGCCATGGGAAGCACTCTCGTGTACTGTTGAGTCTACAATTAATAGAAAATAATTGAATAGTTAATAGCATTGAAGTACAAGTACCCTTTAAATGGGCCTTTGGATTAATACACTATTGCAGAAAGCATTATTTCATCAGGGGCAACCTGACATTTTTGGAGGCCTGGGGCAAAATTCTCTTTGGGGGTCCATCCTCCCCGCAAAAGCCCATGCAAATAGGTTCTAGAGTATTCTAAGGCACATTGCCCCCCCCCCCCCTCTGGACGGGACTGTATGTCATCATCTTACCCGAGGGTTTTGAACTGCGAGAATATGCGAAAGTTTTACAAATTTTCCACGTTTTTTCAAACATTCGAAGTACACTCGTCCACCAACGGTGCCATTTGTATCTCCAGCTAACATAAAGAAGAAAGTATCAGTAAAGTTGAGAATCTCACAGTAAGATATATTGCTTGTATATAGATATTTTTACCTGAAATATCTAACTTCAGTCCAGCATAGATTCCTGATTTGAAATTGGAATGATAAACTGGGCCCACATATTTGACAATGCCTGGAAGGTTCTGCTTCTTACCTAAACGAATTACGTTTGATGCTTTTTTTCCACTCGCACATTTTATTAAACGAATTAAGTTTGACGTTTGAGAGCACGATTTTGAGTTGAAATAGCAACAGTATTAACAAAATACTGTATAGTGTAAATATTTGAAAGTAGGATATATAGTAGTTATGACACTATCTGTACAGCATACCGTCAACGATAAGTTCGACCAATACTCGATCTCCAACTTTTACGTACTGCATTGCGTATTGGTCAGCGCTCACACTTCCACTGTCATTCTCGGACTCTAATTTTTGACTATCGACCAAAACAATTTTTGGTGCCCAGTCTTTGCTGTTGTGTTCGCGGTCAGGATCTTCGTTTTGATTGGTCGAAAGAGATCTGTTCCCGTATGTAGACTTCGGACGATTTTGATGGAAGATTGTGGGTTGGGATTCGTCATATTTTTCAGTCGTATCATTAACCTTTGTGGAGAGAAAAATGACAAATAGGCACAGCGCTACTAGATGATGATGAACGGTGGTGCACGTGTCTTTGTCGCTTTATTTTCTTAGTGAACTTGCACTTATTATAAGGCAATGATGTTAATTGTTTTATACGTGCAAAAGTCTTGTGTTTGGTGGAGAATAGATTGGCAAGTCAGGGAATAAATTTGGTTTGGTTCCACTGACATATATACATCTGGACTGCTGGCTTGGCATCAAAAAGCGTGGTCCAAGATAGCCGAAAGTATGAGAGTGTTTACTTATGAAGTCGGCTGCTGACCAATATTGATGACTATATTGAAGAGCCAGCGATGTCGCAATACTCTCATATTCGTCAGCCTTCGTGACTTTTAATTGACCACGCAAGTGTCAAGTCAAAAAGCATAGGAGCAGGCAGTCCAGATGTATATATGTCAGTGTCTGGTGTTTGGTTCCTGTTGTAATGATATTTCTTTCTGAATTCGACTACCATTGGCTACCCTCTGAGTTTTCTTATGTTCAAAGTAGTGGGTTCTGTAGATATTTCAACGTCATGTAAGCTTCAATGAAAGAGAGTCCTTGAAAGTAAAACGGATAAAAACAACAATTACCTCTGTGTCGTTCTTATCCGTAATATGAACCCTGTATCTTGCATCCCTTCTTGGTGATCGCCTGCGAGGCAGGCCACGTGGTGGTGTTAATGTCTGTCTGTACATGTCCAGTTGACTTGGCCAGGTCTGTGAATTCCTTACTCTTCGTCCGTATCTACCAGGAGCGGTGCTATGTAGTGAAGAATAATAATGAATTTACATAAGGCAAAAGTGAGCTGACATGCAGGCCGCAAGCTGTTAAAATTCTTCATTAGAGACCTTCAGATTGACGTTTACGGCGAACCACTGACTGCAAACGGCAAAGTTTATGTCAGTTGTTCAATGTTACGGGTACCTATATGATGAACTGAAGCTTGATTTCGCAACTTCGGTCTACAAAACTGTTGATATTACAATCAAATGTGATTTAAAGTTTGCCGTTAGCAGTTGACGGTGCGCCGTAAACGTCCATCTAAAAGTGTCTATTAATGACTCAAACATGCAAATTCATGTACCTTGGTCTTTTAAGTTTTCTTGTTCCACCGTTTTGAATGTATTGTCTCAACACAGTCTGAAGTTGAATGCATTGTTGTTCCAATTCTCGCAGTCGAACTGTTTGTTCTTCTGAATACAACTCGTTATCCACTGCGTCTATTTTAGCAGCTTCAAAGTCGGACTGAAGTTTCGATAACTGAGCAGTCAATTCCTACAAAAGTAAGAAGTTTGTAAACATTTGAATCCCTGATCTCGATGTAGAGTATTGTAAACCAATGACGGTGAACTTTATGCGTAAATACATATGCTACAATTCTTACTTAATTTTATAAACATGTACAATCCCTGACCTCAGTATAGACACTAAATAGTAAAGCCTTACGTCTTTTTGGTTTAAACTTTCTTCCAAAGATTTTTCGTTATTTTTCAACTTTTCTTCAATTTCCATTTTTTGCTTCTCTAGTGCAACAATCTTCTCTTTCAATGAGCCTGCTTCTTTTCTTAGATTTTCTGAATTCTCCACTTTTGCAGCCAGATCCTGAAAAATTGAAAGTCTCAGTTTGGTCAAGCTTCCAGTTTTTGCTGAAGATAATCTCTGTGTAGATCAAATGTAAGATCGCACCTTTTGGTGAAATTCGGAATTCTTAATCAACACACTTTGCTGTTTTTCTTTCTCGTGGATAATCTTGGTATACATCTGTAATGAGTACCAAAAAAAACCTTTGTTCTGTTGTTGTTGGTAATGGTACCGATGGCTGTTGTAGTGATTGCAGAAATGGCAATGATAGTTAAGTGTCGATGATGTTATATAATTATCTGTGAACTGGTGAAGATGTTTCTACCTCTTGAATATCAGCATATTTTCTTTCCATGTCTTTCAATCTTCCTTCGTTTTCAACAAGTTTTTCTTTTGCAAGCTGTGGAAGAAATGGACAATTCCTATTATAAACTAAATTTCAATCCAGGCAAAAAGAAGTAAATTTATCTACGCAGTTGGAAAGATTAAACTAGATGAAGAAAAATTGCTAAGTTTGGTCGCGAAAGGTTGTAAAATGTGGGAAATATAGCCCTGCGAAGTTTGCACATTTAGTACTTTCTATTACGTATGAAAATTGTCACCATATTTGAGCCGAAACTGACTCAAAAATGGTAATACTTTTCGCACGTAACACAAAAATATACTACATTTGCAAATTTCGCAGGGCTATTTTTCCCGCATTTTCCAACTTTCGCATTCAATCTTTACAGTTTTACGACAGTTAGTACTTTCTTTTTAGCCGCGTAGATGAATTTACTTCTTTTTGCCTGGATCGAAATTTAGTCTATAATGGGAATTGTCCACTGGTTCAATGTGATACTATCACTATTTAGATTTGCGCAATATTCACTAATTCGATGATATTGTCATGTTACAGTAACAATAACACTTCCTTTGTTCCTGACTTGACCATCTTAATCTTAACCATTTCTGGTGTGTAACCGCGAAATGACAATTTCGCCAACAATTCATCCAAAGTTTACCTTCAAAGTATCTTTAAGTTCTGTTATCTGCATTTGCAACACTTGATTTTTACGTCCACGTTTTCCACACAACTTTCTAAATGGTAAAGTAA
>JAODVQ020363802.1:0-11498 GCA_025400075.2 Phenganax stokvisi | reverse complement strand
TGGCAGTTTTACTAAATTCAGGATGCTCTTTCAGGCTGTGGTAAAAGATTTCCCTGGTTCAAAATTTTTTGAAATTTTGTCTATAAGGTTAAAGGTCCATTAATGGTTTGAAACCTTCCCATGGTTCTGCAGCGTCTTCTTCTTTGCCAGGTTACTGGATATATCAAGTGAATGTTGTACATTTTCTCACTCTGTTCAACTTTACTGGCAACAGTTATATTTATAAATATCTTATCTCAAGTAAAATTGCGTGGAGCGAGTTAATGTTATACAATACTTAAAGGGGATTAGAACGAGTATGAAGCGAAGCTTCATTGAACGCGATACAGCGCAACACAACATAAAATGACCCATTTCATAGGTTCTGAATATTTGGTGTATCGTACCCTACAGTACACTGCAAACCATCTGATTGGAAATTGTACAAATAAAGAAGTCTTTGAATTCTCTTTTACCATGGAATGTCACGGCTATATCAATGGGTCTGACTTGATAAACTGGACTTACCTGACAGAGGACTTATCAACACCCATACCAAAACTGACTGTTGCTGCTATAACTGATATTACTCCATCCATCCAATCTTGTTGGACATCATTACGAACTTTCGAGTTCAGACCTATCATTGAAGTGTTTTGAAAGCAAAAGAGCCTGTCTTTAAGATGAAAGAAATAATGACTTCTGCGCTACACTTAGATAAACAGACATCAAAAGCTGTAATTGTTGCCGATTTACATGAACTGGAATTTATGTAGAGTACAGCTGAAGAACTCCTTGACTTTGATTAAACAAACCTGCATGGTAAGCTTTCGTCCTTATACCACTATCCGATAATTTACTTGCCATGTTTTCACAATTTTCTTTCGTATGACAGTAGATAATACCACAATCCTATGGACAAAAAAACAAATTTGCACTTTTAAGTTATAAATATACCTTTATTTCAAATACTAACTGACATCAGTAGGTAAGGATAATAAATGCGTTTGTTGGATGCTTCGAATTTATTATAAAAAATATATTAAGTCTGTACGTAAAACTATAGTATTACACTTTCACATGAGAATTTGAGTCGAAATTTTTCGTCTGCATGAGGAAACAAAAATAGAGTCAATATGTACTTGTGCTTTCGCAGCCAAAGTTCTTCGAACTTATTCTATTTTCCTTCAGACGATCGGCTTAGAAACGTTAGAAATTTAGGCACGCAATACAAATATGTACAAACTTCGCAAATTTCGCAAGACTATATATTCTACACTTTACAACATTTCGCAACCACACTTTGCAGTTTTACTAATGCGATGGTGTTCTTTCCATTCACATCCGTTTTGGCATGGATCAAAATTAGGTCTACAATTGGATTTGTCGATTATGCTATACATTTTTTTCGTCTTTCACCAATAAATTTCGCCCACGGCTGTGCACAATCAGACAGCTTGCAAACAAGGTAAGCGCCAGGCTTCCATTTGAATCCAACTTTAATAGAGGGCAAGTATCTTACCGTTCTAGTATAGAAATAAATGAACGCATTACGTTTGTATTAGTTGGTGGATGATTGCGTCCATCTTTCACAACTGATTTCACAAAATCCACCAAATCTTCCTGAGGACAATCTAGAAGTTCCTTGAATCTGCGAACAAATCACTTTACATTTCACCGTACGTACCATGTTTGAATGAACAAAAACTAAGTTGACTTTTCATGCACATCAGGTGTTCATCATTCGTAGTGTAAGTCATAGGTGAATTATAACTAACCCATTGCTATCATCGCTTTATTTCCCTTGCCGCGTATCACCTTAAAATTGGAGTATTGACCTTGCCCATGGAATCCCCAAAATTCCACAAACACAAATGTTTCCCCGTAACTTGCACAAAATAACAGGTTATTCTCCCAGGCAATCATCAAAATTAACTACGCTCAACAAACTAAAGGCATAAATTTGCTTCTTAACTTATCATGCAGAAGTGTTTCCATGCACACGTTCTTAAATGGTAATGAACGCCGAAACACCGATACCACCAATGATATAATGTATGTAGAAATAGACAAATTTGTGCGATAGAGGCCCATCTAAACAACTGCCAACAGTTTTATAATATCTGACTCGTCCCCAGTCGCTTACCAACACGCAAAAATATATATTTCGCGTTTTAGTGTATTTTCTATTACGTGTTGTATTGAATCCCCATGGATCATTGCAAGGATCTTCATTAAAAGCCAAAAGTGATGGACCAGGACGGAGAAAGCCTTAGGTATAATATTACTTACCGTACATCATAAAATAGATTGGGTCGATAACATCCAGTTTTGAAAACAGCCACTGGTTCCTTAAAATGTAATAATTGCAATGTATCCTGCTGAACACGAGGTGTAGCAGTAGCTGTAAGAGCTAGCCAACGTACATGTGGGTATCTGTCTTTCAATAAATAAAGTCTTGTGTACGCAGGTCTAAAATCGTGACCCCATTGTGATACGCAGTGCGCTTCGTCCACCGCAACATGAGCTAGATTGCCTTTTTCATTCATTTGGTACAGGATTCTGTTAAATTCCGGTGTTTGAAGAAGCTCTGGTGTAACATAAAGAAGTTTTATTGCCGGAGTGTTCATTAGAAGATTACATTTGATTTCTAATCGTTCATTTCCCCGCACGTTGGAGTTATATGTTGCCACACATATCCCAAGAGCTTTGAGAGCCTCGACTTGGTCTTGCATCAAGGCAAGTAAAGGTGACACAACAAGCGTGACGCCATGAGAAATCACTGCTGGTAGTTGATAAACCAAGGATTTACCAGCACCAGTGGGCATCGACACAAAAACATCTTGCTTACCTAAACCATAAAAACCATAAATAAACGTGAATTTATTGGAGAGTGACGCTTATATTTGTTCGAACAAGCACCCCAGCGCTAATTAAATCTTTCGCGTCTCATATGCGGCGTTTATTTAAAGGAGACAAAGCTGTGAAAGCTTTCTATGCTGATTCAATCGTTTATTTTCTGACTGTGCAATTTGAATTACCAACGTTGTCGTAGATTCGCATTACAGAGGTGTTTTAGTGATAGTTAAATCAGATAAAACGCATTGCATTTCACAATACACACTAGTGAATTGAGAGACATTGCAATGTTTCTCACCATGCAGTTTAACTTCTTCATTATATATCACAAAAGACACAGTCATACATGAAACATTTTACCAGCTTTGACCAAAGATGGAATTATTCGAATAAGCACCGCACTAAGATAGCGGTGTTTATTAACTTTTTTGCTTTGAGGGCGGCGGGCGGTGCTTGTTCGAGGGCAGAGCTAGTTCGAACAAATACGGTAGGGTTACTTTCCATTGTCGGTTTTCGTACGCACGTGCATATACGCGAATCTTCAAATTGTAATAAAAATTTGTTTATAAACTACCACAAGATGAAGTATTTAAAATACAATGCGTTAATGAATACGACTTTATCTGTTAAAGTATTTCTAAAAAGTTCAAAGAATTTAAACTTGTACGTGCGAGAAACAACGCAAAAGGGGGATGCCGCCCTAACTTTCACGAGGAGAGGAACAAAGCGGGAAAGGGGTATTCTTGTAAAACCTAATGGTACAGAAATACTTCTATCACTCTGGATTTACGCACCGCTCTCCCATGCAGTCAGGACACGACCAGCATAATTTAAGCAGGATGAGTGATTCATGCAACTCTACGTCACAAATTCCATTCAACAAATTTCTTTACGCAACTATGTAGTTCACTTCATGGAAGGTATGGTTTTATCTTTCTACATGATAGGAAATTTTATTATGGGACACGTAATGGTGCATGAAAGTAGGTCTCGCGTTCTATAACATTTCTTGTAGTTCAAACAAAGTTGCTTCATTGTAGTTCCTTGCACAGCCGTTCTGTTAGTTATCAACAATTCATAACTCTCAAGAGGGAAGATATCCTTGTTCAAGTAACAGTACGCCAGGTTTTAGCAAGTTTGAAAGTTTTGATTTACATCAAATATGAATGTTATAAAAATGTAGTTTATCCCAACACAAAAATGCTGCAAGTGTAGAAGGCCAAGTCTAGACGTCTAGACGTAAAGGTTTTAATGCGCCGAATCTAGTGCAAATGACTTGAACTTCACTTAATAAACGTTCTTGTTTGAGCTAATTTGCTTTGATTTACATCACGTTCGGTATCTGACGTAAGCTCTGCATTACTGCTTCGGTGCTATACAAGGAATTAGGTCTAGGTCAAACATCACTCGTCGCTCTTCTCATGTGCGAAAATTAATGCAAATGACCTAATGTCTTTGTCTGAGCTCATTTGCATTAGGTTCGGCACATGAAAGAGCGACGTTCGACCTAGGCAAAGACTCAATCCAGTGACGAAAATATGTATGTCCAAAGCAAAACGTTTGAGATGACGATGATTAATTATTCTATAAAGCTACTTTATCATATTTATCTGCTTTTCCAAATAATTTATGGTTCTAAGTGTTTTCGCTCTTTTTTTAGAAGACACTCAAACATATTGCAGTTGCGTCTTATTGAGTTTTCTGTCCCCCCTCTGACAATACTTCATGCCAGTCCACTATAAAGCACCATAGCTAAAAAGTTGCTTGGCTGGGGTAAGAGACAGGTGCTTCTTCGGTCTTTATTGTTACCTACATTACTTCTGTTGCTCTCAACCTCATCAAGCTTCCCTCTGACTGCCCCATACTTCATGTAAGCTTACTATATAAGCATGCAACAATAAACAAATCCTGAGTAAGAGACAGGTGCTGCTATAGACTTTATTGCTTCCCAAAACTACTTCTGTTGTTCCTCACCCTTATTAATTTCTGGCTAATGCTCCATACTTCATGTAAGCACCATACAAACCACTATAGCTCAAACACTGCCTGGATGAGACGAGTGTTTCTCTACTCAATGTTTACATACCAAAATTGCTTCTATTACCCCAAAACCTTCTCAAGCTTCCTGCTAAATAATCAATACTTTATGCGAGCTAATTATAGCGCTACATGTTAAACAGCACCCGGACAAGAGACAAGTGCTCCTGTAGTCTTTATGGCTTCCAAAGGCTATGGGTATGGTCCCTCATCCATATCAATTTTCCTGCCAACTCAAGCATACCAGACCTTTAAACTCTATGTATTTGCATGAGACATATGCATTTGACATATTTCTCATGCTCACACCCACAGACACTATTTTCTCATGCAAAATTGGAAAAATAAGAAGTGACTTAGCCTTTGTCTCACACTTCTCTTCGCAAGGAAATGCAAAAGAAGTATTATCTCACTCCTTTCATACCATGTATGTGTACAAATGCCTTAAGGCCAGTTGACACAAGCAATTTTTGCTGCGATTTTTCTCCTTTTAGTGTATGTGATCGAGTAGGTTGACTGGTGAGTGCATTAGCAAAATTGTTGGACCAAATATACTCGCCAGTTATCCACTCTATCACATCGTTCAACCCGAGAAAAATTGCATCGAAAATCGCCCGTGTGAACTGGCCGTTAAGAACCCGTAGGTCACTGCCACCACCAGCCCAGATTGGAAAGTTTGTAAATTGCACGGGCAAGTCACTGAGGAAGCCCAAATTTTGCACGGGTGGTTGGCATTGATCAGGGGGGGCATAATCATTTTCAGACTACAAAAAACTGACAATTGTAGTTTTCGACTGTTGAATATAGGAAACTCTGAGAATTTATGCATGGAATAAAGGCCTAATGCTTCACCTGCACAGCTGCACTAGATGCAGCAAAAAAGTGCCCGGGCGAGAAATCGCCCACGCAGTACAAACTTTCTAATAGGGCCACCAGCCATAGGAGGCAGTAGCCCATGGTACTCATACTACAGAAAACTGTTGAATCTCATTCATTTTCAAGTCGCAAAGTTGGAAGGTTCGCATGCAGTGTAATGATGGGTGGAGTGAATTAAAGTTAAAAATTCAGAAAAACAATATTAGTGTCTACAAGGCACAAAATAACATATAGCTCATTTTATGGCTTGCAGTTACACCAGCTTACAGTAAGGGCAGGTGGATTTGTGGGCTCAGCATTTTTAATCTACAAGTGTAAAAACCATCATGTTGTCGCATCGTTGATAAGACAGGATGCAGCAATGTTGTGCTGCACCCTATTGTTCATACTTTTTAACAATGTCGTTCAGCATTGTTACACCCGATTAAAAATGAAGGATGTTGTTCAATAGTGTTGACAACTCCAAACAATAGGTGCAGCACAACATTGCTTCCATCCTGTTTTACTGCAGGCTCATAATTTTTAGCTGTGTAATATACTTTCGAATGGTCAGCGGCACTAGCTCCAAATGTCTTACCATTGACAACAGCATTCACGGCCTCCTTTTGAACTGTAGATTTAAATTCTTTATAGTGGAACACATCTTCCAGGCAACGATATATCTCGCGTTTATTAGTCATTTAATAAACATATGAAAACGGTCATGAAAGCACTGAAGAAATCCTAATCTCAAACATGTCTGAACTCTGAAGACGACTAAAGTTGCCCAAACCAAAACAATATGACGTCACCGAAAACGCAAACGCCGTCAAATATTACGCTCATGCGCGGTTTCAAAAACGCGCGGGAAAAATAAACTTGAATTGAATACAAAGGAATGCAATGGTGCAGACTGAACAAAAACATAAAATATATGAAAACACCCGAATAAATAAAATAAGGAATTTCCAAGGGTTCTTTTTGTGTTAAAAGAACTTTTTTGAGTTTACTCTTTCGTAGTTTTGTTTACCTTTTGTCAGTGCTGTAGACGTAACTGATGAATCATGTAAAAAAGGGCCCCGCCGCGGCTTCACAGGCAGAAAATCGTAAACATACGTGTACGGCAGTGACGTCTAAATGTGCTACATGTGACCAGTAATCAATCTGATAAACGCAGTAGTTACAGAGTTAAAGAAACTGAAGCAAGAGAAGCATTTTCCATTTATGAAATATTCCACCCAAATCAATGAAATCATTGTGATTCCAAGAGCCCTTACAGAATGTATGCAACATTTAATGAAAGTAGAAGAGGGGCCCAGTCCTCTTTCAGATTAAAGAAAGGGAGCTTCGCCCCCATTCCGTGCGTCCCTGCCTTTTTTCTAGAACTTCATCAATACAGCCAGAGCTATACTTTTCCTAAGTCTTTTACCCTTGATATTTATTTTAGATTTATTGTAAATATACAGGGTGTCTCAAACAAAACGTAATCCAGCTTTGACACGCTATTATGCAAAAATTACTAGGTAAACGAGTGGAATTTTCTGATATTTGGAAAGATCAGGCTTTTTAGCTGTTGAATGGCACGTTTTTCATAACACACGGAGTAAAAATGAGCAAATACGAGCACGATGAAAAAGCTTGGTCAAAATTTCATTCTTTCACCTCTGCCGGGTCTAATTTTTGAGATGCTAAACAAAAGAAAACGCAATTAATCAACGTTGACAGCGACATAGCATGCCTTTCACGGAGAACTTCCGAGTTTCGCTAAAAGAATTGACTACGAATGTTCTTTGCTTTATCGCATGACACACCCCCATTTCATTGTTCCAAGAGACGTGTTAAATCTCATATTCAACTCATTAGCGTGATAACTACTTATCGCCACTAGTTATCACTAGTTATCACACTATTGAGTAGAGTATGAGATTTAACATGTCTCTTGGAGCAATGAAATGTGGTTGTTTCATGCGACAAAATGGTTAAATCAACCTCGTGACCCCATACTTATCAAGAGTTTAGCTTTCTTTTCCTTTGTGCCAAGTGTGCTGCAAAACTGTATATGCATAGTTAATAGAGGCTAACCCAAGTCCCTACTATGATGTGTCCTGGAAGCTAATCATCAAGAAAAACACATAGAAGTGCTGTTAAAAAATTCACACATCATCTACACCCGTTGAAGGCTATAGTTTGTTATCCGAAAGCTTTTGAGAACTAGGATGTTTTGGTAGGAGAACATTTCCATATATCGTTTTTATGCTGGCTATACGCGCGTCACCCATATGCAGTCCCAAAATTGACGACCAGACCTTATAACCCTAATCTATATGTATACAAAGTTTGGTACTTTAGGTCCACTCTGATAGACTAGAGGAGTACAAAGCCACTTACTTTTGATTAGCTATGTCAATGAAAATTTGCAATGCATTACCTAGCACAAGATCTATAGTCCTGTGATTGAACAAAGCAGCCAAGACATTACAGGTAACTAGCGTTAATTTAAGCATTAAGAAGATAAGAATTTCGCAAAAACTAACATGGCTCGGTAAATTAAAAGCCGAGCCAAAAGCAACAACACGCCAACGCCAGACAAAATTCAAAAAGTCTCCAACTTGGGAATCCAATTGCCGCAGGGCAACTTCGCAAGGCAATCAATAGCGAGCAAGAGACTGGGGTGCTGCAACCAGTCTTGACAGCTTGGAACACAGGGAAAAGTACCTGACCAGTAACCAGTTGTTCTCAACAATAACGAATTTTAACAAAATAACCTAGCATGCGTTGGCCAGATCACTAATGTATCTTAAGAAAGACTAGAAAACGGCATGTACGCAGGAAACTCAACTGATGAAAAATTGGTAAACAACCTGCGCGTGTGTGTGCTCTGGTTCAAATCAGAGATGATTTCTTCAGCACGTGAATAAAATTTTAAAATTGACTTATTAAGTTTTAATAAGCCATTGGCAGAATCTGACTCTTTTGTTTTCAGCTCATTGTCAATTACTCAGTACACGGAAAGCCGACAAGTGCAGGAACGCAAAATAAACCATTGTGTACAAGTGCAATAATCTCTATACATAGAAAATACTTCAACAAAGTTTATCTTCTGGTAAAAGCTGTTTCCACACAATATATTGCAATTGTTTGAGACAATGGTCGTATCTGCCATTTTGTTTGTAACTCCAATCAAGGTAAACCAGCATGCTGTCGAAAAACTTTTATTGATACATGAATATCCAGCATGAGCACAATGATTTAGAAAATCAACATAACAGTTTTAGGCAGCATGCTTGTAAACTTATAAACATTCTTTAAATCACTGCGGTACCCACAAAGCCGGAATTTTTTAAGTATTCATGCTGTGCCTCTGTCTTGAAATGTATTGGAAGCCTGCTCCACCCAATGCCCTAAAAATCGTCGGCCAGGCAAGACAATGATCATGTTCAAGATTAATTATGATCTCCATTTCTGTACACGGCTAATTGCAAACTATAAAGATAGATTTACAACACACGGCGGGAGTGTCAAAACATGTCTTCACTATGAATAGCCTAAACAATAAACACCATTCTTCTAGTTTTAAATTATTGCCACATCATAATTTCATTGTTCGTCGTTACAAGTCCTTACCCGTTAAAGTGCAAAATGAAACTCAAAGATTTTATATACATGGTTTATACTTCCTGTAAATTAAACTCACATGTGATGAATGAAATACAACGTTCGATGCTGTGCTTCGTAATCATTGATATTCGGGATTATTAGTTAACATTTACGGCAGACCGTTTTAAATTATGCGTAACTTTTATACTTTTGTATCTTTTCGCCACCTGCCACCTTTTATATGTGTGATTTACGTGTCGCAAGCATCGTTCAAGGCTGATTCAATGTCTTCAAGAACAGTACGTTTTCTCAACCGACATGGCTATTACCTGGAGATCAGAAAAACTGGAGAGATTGTTGGATCTCAACAAGATAATATGTACAGTAAGTCTGTTCTATTCACATTTAAAACTTCTGACCTGTTAATCTGTTTTTTGTTGTGCTCCAATCTCAATATTAGTCAGTGGCTAGAAGTTACAGAAGTGCTCCTTTTCACAGTTTTATAATGCATGGAAAACATTTTGATGATTCGCAGATTGTATCACAAACCGGAAACATTTCTTTTGAGCATTCGACAATTTGACATGTACAGGGAAAGTTTTTGTAGATTAATTGTCATAGTATTGAGTTTAAAAACACCCACAAATGTTGTATAGTATTGCATGTACTGTAAAGCACCAATTGCAACAGATGAAAAGGATTCAGGGCCAATTTCGTTCGTAGCCTCAAAGAATAGTTTATGAATTCGTAAAGATAGTTCATTAAGCCTGTTTTTCACTACGCGAATTTGTTCGAGCGACAAGTAAATCTTGAAAGGTGATTGGCTTGCAAAATATTTCGCCCCGAAAAAGTTTTAAACAGACCAATCGCGTTGTAGACATATTTTTCCCTTGAAAAATTCAAGTAGAAGAAAACGGGCTCCATTTAAAAGTAAAAAATTTCCGCAATCAAATTCCTTTGGGTTGCTGCAGGGATTAGGGAGGTTTCAGCTCGACGCTAATTATTGGTACTTAGCCGAACAATGTACCATGCATGGACAGTTGAGTAATTTTAGTAAGCTAATTTGAAACAAAGTGAAGTGAGCAGATTAGGAAGCTGGACAACGAGGAAAAGTCGTGAAATTGTGTATAACAGCAGAGATCCAACATTTGTAATTTGCATTTTGATTATCCACGGCGTTGCTTCCGTGCATAGTAGTAAATCACAGTTCAAGCTGGCACTTATCAAAACTTAGAGGAAAATACAACACAGTGCATAATGCAACGAAATATAATCGAGAGGTCAAGATACTACTATTTCGCATAATGGCTACGGGAAGCGTTATTTTAATCACAATATCTGACAGACTTCTTTACTTTTATTTCTTCATTTTCTTCGGATTTGTTGCAGACTCTAATTTTGTGCAAAAGAATGTAGAAGTTAATTTTAGATACACGCACACATATTGCAGAAAATCAACACGACTAACCAAGCTACCTGTACACGTTACAAGAAATCGTGAAATCTCAACCTCATCAATCTTTGAAACGTGACCATCCATGAAACCTACAAATACATTATTGGGGTGTAAAAGATTTAAAATTCTATTTGGTCATCACACTAGATTCAATACAACTACTACCCAATGCGCAAGTCAACAAGGTTTGCAAATGTAACAGCATGGAGTACAACATATAATTTTAAAACGGTAATCAATGGAAGCGTGGAGAACCTCCAGCTAAGTGGAGACTTGCATAAAGGAACGTGGTAATAATATGAAGCAACTGCACCGCAAAAAATACGAAAAGAGTTTATTGATATGACACTCAGGCAATCCAATAGAACAACAAAATTTTCGGTGTCCTTAGCATTTCAGATTGGTAAGAAATCTCTTTTTAATATGAAACAAATGTTGGCATTATCAATAACAATTTCAATGCCATATTTCAATTTTCTACCCTGGCAAGTGATTTGCCAGTGCAAGATTAACTATTTACACACTCAAATGCAACACATGCACAAACGCCATAATTAGTTTGGAACTTTTCCTGCTTTTATGCACTGGGGCCAGTCAAAGCTGGATTATGTTAAACGACCCTTTTTGCTTACTGTAGCGTTGGTATAACGGGATCGTTCCTTTGGGTCGTTAGGGGGACAGCTTCTTGAATATAACTGTTCAGCAGAGCAGTTAA
>JAODVQ020363696.1:0-11502 GCA_025400075.2 Phenganax stokvisi | reverse complement strand
GTTAGTCATAGTCTTAGTTTTGGTCAAGATCATTTGCTAGCAAGAATATTACAGTTTTGTTAGTCAATAAAATTCCTTTAAAAAATAGTGGAAGATCGACTTATATGACGATTTCTTTGCTGCGTTTGTTTCTCTCAATTGCTTTTTACTTTTTCAAGAGGTTTTTGGTATGTTTGGTGTTTTTATGAGTGGGAAATAATCGATACTCCGAATAAAAAAGGTTCCATGGATTAAGATGTGTTTCTATTTAGAAAATAGTCAATTAAAATTGTGTTCAATTAGTGCTAAAAACTGGCTATTTTTTACGGTGAAACAAGAAAAAGATTCTGCACTACACCATTACGAATACTGCAGGTAAATTTTCTGTTGCCTTGAAATGAACGACGTTTTGTGCAAACCCAATCATAGGTTTCAAGCCTATGATTTTGTCGGAGGTGAACAGCATTATCCTAGCAAGTGCCCTAAACAAAGACGTCACCTCCTGGCGCCATTTTGAATATCATGCTTTCGGGGGGTGAGTGCCTTTCTGTACGGCACTTGCTAGGAACATGGCCGCCATGGAAATCACAAAAAAATCCACTTACGCCATTATGGGGCGGTCGGATATCTGTTAGTCTCCGAGTCTCTACTATGTGATAGAGTATTGTGACTTTTGGTTGTCTTGAAAGCGGTTTCGTTTCCTGAAACGTCTTCACCAAACAGCATCATTCTCACGTACTTATTGGGGTGTGAACAGCGATAAACTACACCTTCATAAAAACGCATTTTCAATTTAACCATTCGAAAATATTTCGATGGCAGGTGCAATAAATTATTATATTTATTACGCATGCACAATCACATGTAGCAACTGTCGAATTCTTATTCTGGAATAACAAGAGGAGGAATACAAAGATAACATAAACAACTTGATCACCAAAGATGATGTGGATACTGAAAATGTAAGTGCTATCTCAGCAGAAAACTCCCTCCCCGGGATAAATCTTGTAGTTAAAACGTGTTTCTAAAGTCCCCTCGGTATCTTAAAGAAATTTCAAATCACTAAGAATTTTTTAAAAATTCTAAAAATCTGATCAAAATCTTGAGATTTTCCAGTAAAGTATCCTCGTACATAATTATAGGAGTGATACTCTCTCGTTCCCGGTGATAAATGAAGAGCAAATAATTTTAAACAGACAGAGCTCAACAAAGCATCATGTTCAACAATGGACTCAGTGAAATATTGCCATTTAGAAGCTGGCTATATACGACAACGAAAGGAATCTGTTGGGTTAACGGAACCAATTTCCTCTGAAACGTGTCACAAAACCAACCTACGAACAGTTAATTTACCTCTAATTTTAATATTAATCAAGTATTGCGTGTTTTCCTTTATTATTTTTCATTCGGTTCGAGTTTTTTTTTTTTGGTTACTCTACATGAGATTTCGTTCAAAAGTAGTCGACACCTAGAGACCAACAATCCCATCTGCAATCGCGCAGCAGGAAGTTTTCAAAATTAAGAACAAAAAATCTCCCGCAAGATTACAGCCGATTTGCCGACGAAAAACAAAAAGGTGCTATTTCTTACAAATACTTTTTTCATTGCAAACTGTGTTTGGTGAAATATCTAGGTATATATTTGAAGGGTCTGTTTTTAAGTTCTGTTCCATGCTTGATTACGTTAACTACAGACAGAAGTTTTAGACTGTATAATGAACAAGTATTTCTTAGGAACACGGTCGTCAGAAAAACCAAGATAAAAGGTCACTTTTTTAGAAAGTAGATGCAGAACTATTTCGCTGGGACGATCAAGAGAGAGAGACACCTCCCCCGCCTCCTATATTTTTAGGCATACCTCCACGACGCAAACAAGACTTGCCAAATTTTAAAAAAATATTTGCATATCCCACATTATTCATGTCAGCATTATTGTTACAACTACCATTTGCAAAGACAGCTACTGTATAAAGGAAGAGTCCATTGGTTAAATTCATGCCAAAAAGAACAGAGATGTTCATGAAAGGAAAGAACTTCCTACTAAATTTGAAAAACTATCTAGCAATGATATATCTTATGTTTATGTGTCATACATGCCATCACAAAGTATAGTGTATGTCACGTATCTCAATCTTAAACAAGTTTTGTGAAAGAAGGTAGTGGAATGTAGCATAATATTAAACTTTTTAGTGTTGCATTTAAACTTTCGGCAAGTCACTGTAATAACGAATTCCGGCAATGAAATGAATGGTACCGGCAACCTCGTCCCCCGGCTCTCTCCTCTACGCTCCTAGGTTGCCGAAGCAGAGACCCTGGTACAGACTGGTGACGCGTCTCCCAGATTTTGAGAGATGACCAATTTTATTGATTAGGGTAGGGAGGGTGCGCATAATAAATAGATTTGCATGTAATTGCGACACTTGTCAGGGTGTTGGCCGATTATTCCATGTTGTTACCAAATCAAGCGGAAACGCCAAGAAAATTTCGCCGTTCTGTACCAGTCGATACTTTTTGCAGACTTTGTAGTTCTGTTGGCGACAAGTCTCGTTCAAAAAATCTTTTCAAGAATAAGAATCTTGAGTTGCTCAACCTCAGCAGATACTTGTCTACAAAACAACTTTTGTCCCACCAAAATCAGCCGAAACTGGTATGGAGATCGTGTGAAAGGACGCTTGAAAATTTTAAAATGTTCCGTTTGAAAATTCAAGAAAGCCAACAAGAAGTTCGAGTACATATCCAGTAAGAGATGTGTTGAAGTTATTCCTTCTGTTCTTCCTTTGGCAAAGATTAGAGAGTTTACGATTTAAGACGCGGTACAGCTCGACGACGCAGGTCTATTTTGCTGAAAAATTAGCCCAAAAGCAATGCTAAGCGCAACAGTTAGGGCGTTTACAATCCATGACGCTAAAACACAAGCCTTTTTATGCCTTGATTCGTGGGGACGTAGAAGTTTCGCGACGTTAGTATGGTTAATCCACAAAGTCAACCTAATAAAAACTTTTTCATCGTTTACCATCAACCTATTCGTTACCAGATTATTCAGAAAGACTTTAAGCCTTTATTGTTGCTTAGCATTGGTTTGGACTAATTATTCAGTAAAATATATAGACCTGCGTCGTCGAGCCGTACTGCGTCTTAAATCGTAAAGTCTCTATTATTAGGCGAGGTACGACATGGCCTACTAAACCATCAAGGTAAGTTAAAGAACATATATATTCTTGTAGAGCAGACGTTTTCAAAATTATTTTGCTTAAACCATGGACGAAGTTTATAACTAAAATAACAACACTGCAAACATTTTTTTTTAAATTAGTCGCAAATATAATTGTTCTTATCAGTCAAATTTGATATCTTTAGTTTGCTGTCTAAAAGTTATACCCAGTTGTTGATTTGACAAGAATGATTGCTATATTCGGCATTTAGCCAATTTAGAGGCTTTTACCGCTTCAAAACGACTTCGAACAATTTACCCTAAAATTCAAGTGTTTTATTTGATCTTGGAATTGACCGTAGCTAAGAATTTATATAACTAACCTGTATTTTATAAATACAGAAATAACCAAAATACCAGTTGCAAATGTGTTATGTAAATATTGCAGTTTATATAATGCACCTTTACATCGACCATTGTTTTGTGTAGACATATTTTCAAACTACACTTGAAGAACATTACTCTTGTCAAGAATGTCAAAACTATTGCACTTGTCTCGCCTTCCAACACTGTGATGTAAATGGTCATTATAAAATGGAAGCAGTTTGACGTCGGCATTTAATTTGTGTGTTTCATGACATGAATTTACTGTTACAGCCAGTTCACGTGAACTTTAGAGCTGCACAAAGTTTCTACTAGTAATGCATGTCGGCCTATGTACTCGATTGAAGTCGAAGAGGTAAATTACGAAGATTCTAAATATCCCTGAAACTGTTTCTCGCTATATATTTGGTATCTTTCACTATATTTTTGGTGTCTCACCAAAATTTCTTCAGAGTTTCTTGAACGTTCCCCAGTTATTTTATTGATCTCGGGGGATTGTTGTAAAATAATTCACGAAGATTTGCATGTAAGCTAACCTCAAACCAGCATTTTTTACTAACAAAAACGTTGTTTTACGCTTGCTTTTTCTCAAGCTTCAGTCAATTTGAAACACTTAACTATTGCATAGTTCTTTAATCATGTTTAATAATGCTCATTATCAACTATCGGTGGGTAGGAAAATACATCTGCTGAAGTTCAACAAACGATTCCTTCCGTCACGCGTGCAGCCAAATCACTAAAGGGTTGGTTGAAATAGCAAGAAGAGTAAATTATTCTGTTTCACGTGATAAAAGTTTTAATGGTCTAGCATCAACCAACTTCACTGACAATGTGAGGGGAATAGAAACGTCGTGTCCGCCGTTTTATCAGTTTTTGGCAACAATAATAGATGATTTATTTAGGAAAAAACGGTTTAGTAGAGTTTCGAATGTTGAAAGTTACAATCTGAAGTTTTCCGAATGTATTCTTGGTGTTCACTCCATGTCTGGTAATGTGGCAGTGATAGCAGAATTGGGGAGATTTCCAATGATTATAAAGATATCCACCTCGTTCATCAAAAATTGGTTATGAATAAATAGTTCAATTTACATGGAAATCATTTAGTTGGAAAAGCAGCACGTGTACGCGTTCAATCAGGTTATCAGATTGCAAGATTCAACGACTTCTTGTTAGAGACGTATAACTTTGGTCCTTTGGAAACTCTTTCAGTTTGCAAAAAATAGTGATATCAGTAATGTAGGTAAAGATTTTGAAAGTGAATCATGTATAATATAGAACGCCTTCTGAAAAAATCAAATTTCACAATTTCATAAGTTGCCGGTGTTTAAGCCTGTAAAGCCAGATACGAAATTTCAAAGTTATTTGTCACTAGTGAAAACAGTTAAATGACATCAAGCAGTTACCAGATTTGGGAAATCCGCTCATGACTTACCAACTGAAACCGGACGGTATGCAAATATCGAACTCGATTTATATGTTCAAATTGTAAGTCGAATCAGATAGGGGACGAATGCCACTATAGTTTTCAAGTTGTGACACCAAGTTGGTAATATTCCGAGAGATTTTTTTTCAAAATAAAAATCGGGTATTAGCCGCAATTTTTGTTCATTAGGGCCATTAAATTTGAAATAATCCTTTATATATTGCATATCAGTGAAGGACAAGGGTATAGTTAATTGCTCCGGTAAATACATTTACCCAATAATAAGGACTTTCAACGAAGACAATTAACTATATTTTAACAGGTTTAGTTTAGATTGCCTTTAAAAATCTATGTTTTAGGCTTATGGTTAATGTTATTGTTTAGTTAATTAATGATATTTACATCCATCGATGTGTGATGAAAATAAAATTATTTACTTAATATTAAAAAACTACTAACCCTATTAACTTTCAATATACCACCACCTACTTACCCTAAAAACCAAATTTCCACGGTCTTTTTTCACACCAGTTTTTCTCAAAAATACAAAAACAACTTCACAATAATAGACAATTTTGCCCTAGTTTCTCTTGAGAATGTTTCTCCGGGGATAATTTTCCTCACGGTTATTTCGACAGTGACAGCAAATATGCTACTCACATTTCGATTTACAAATGGCTTGTGAACTTCTTTATTTGCACTATATTAGTTTTTGTTTTATTTTTCATTTTAACAATGTTTGAATAAAGAGGAATAGTAGAGTATCATAAAAAATCTAAAACAGAAACATGTAAAAAATCTTCTTTACTTGAAAAGAGGTCAATTCACGTACAAACATGGTAAGTGTTGTGGTTACATCGGTACGTTAAAGAATGACATGTACTGTTGTACAAAAACGTTTGTAAAGGCTTGTGAATGCTCGTATATTCTGCCAAGAAGGTATTTTTAACGCAAATCTGAAGATGAAGAACATAGTACTCCATGCAGTGTCCATTATAATGACACGAGACCCTTTCAAGTAGATATCGCATCTTAAAGTTTTTGTTGTCAAGTCGTATTTTGTTGCTGATTTTGATGAAAAAACGTTTCTTGAAGGAGCGAGATGTTTTAAAGTGTTGATTCAGCACTTTCTCCAGGATAGTGAAACTGATCCACACTACGTTTAATATTAGTTGCTCTGGTGAGACCAATATGTTTGTTTTTTTCATTAAGGCTGTGTTCACGGTGTCACCTTTGACATCTGAGAGAAAATTCAACCAATTTCGTGAACTCCTTAGCAACGAGGTATACCTACATTGCTTATTTTTGTTCTCGTTTACGAAATAAAACTATAATCCACAAACCACCAAGAAGTTTCTTTGAATCAGGTCTGACTACACAAACTATTCATGACACTCATAATCATATGCAAAGGAGAAATAAAGAAACAATGATAGGCTGGGTTTAGGTATGCATGAGAGAATACATATATGGTGACAAGGGAAGGTATAAAATGCAGAAACACCCCAATATCAACTCAGTCTAGTGCCAGCGGGCACGGGGAGCAAATGGTCGCAGCGGCCCACCCGCCTCCCAAAATTCGTGCTGTTCTCTACACCTAAAATGCGGCTAATGCTCCCCAAGTCCACTGGTCAATGTTTGTTCCCCATTAACTGAATCTGACTGAGCAGATGTTGCGAGTGTTACTGAATAGAATACTATTCAAATGCTTTAGAGACAGTCAAGTAACATTCTCATGTTTTGCACATTTTAAACAATTTACTAATCAAACTTGAATCGGGAATTCATGCGTTTTCTGGTTTAAATAAGCACAGATGATTTTGAGCAAACCTGAAATTTTTCGTGCATGCCTGTCTGCTAAAGTAATGATCCCTGAGTTTGCATTTAAGTATCTAGGGCGATCTCATATTTGAATGATAAGCTGAGTTTGGTGGAGAACGGTGGATCATATCGTATTACACCAGACAATATTCTTCGAACAACCATTCGTGACATTGGATTTCATTATGACCAACAAGGTATAACCTAGACTACGTTAGAGTTCCCTCAAACAAAGTGGGCTGAAGTTGAAATGATTTTTTAAACAAAGGTAGAAAATGGTTTCGTGTAATGGTATCTTACATAGGCCGAGAGAGTGGTGTCGAGAAAACAGAACTGCCTAATGTGACCTTCGTCGGAATTCCTCTACCACCACATCACACGATGCAAGCAAATTATTCAATGTATGAACAGTTCTTCGAGCATAACTTCAAAATTTAACGTGATTCTCAACAAATTTTTTTTAGTTTTCGCAGAAAGTGCACATTGGCCATTGAAGACGATTCGAAAATCACGCAGGCAATAAATTTTAAACCTCAAACAAGTCGTGTCACAGGAAGTTAAAAACATTGAGGAAGCAGCAGGGAACTGATTCACTTTGGTTTTGGCCCAGTGAGGGAACCAAAATGCATTAGATAGTGAAGTTGCTCTCTTAAACTGTGCCTCGGACTACATACACGAATACTGCGATGCAACTTCCGAGAATTTTAGGCACTTTATTTGATTTCTAAGCTACAATACCTATGTTTGCTCATAGCATATAGCATATAAAAGTTGTATGTGTATTTTAAACTTAAATTAGCTTGTCATGCGTTTCCGTGTCTTCAGTGTTCTGTGTGTTTAAGAAAATGGTGTTATACATCGTCTTCCAAATCGACGCAAACGTAAGAGCAACCAGGTTCTCCACAGCAATCTGGACCATCTTCTGTAACATGATCCTTTCGTACCGGCTCGTCTCTCCTTTCATCGGCTATCGTTCGAGTGAAATCATCTATCCAGGGTGTATCGTACGTTTTCCACTTTTTGAATATCACACCATTCCTCATCAAAATCTCACCGTTGTTTTCGTCTTGATTTCTCTCTGACCATGGTATTGCCAAACAAAGGTTTACCATACAAGATGACACGAACAATACCATAACGAAAACTTGCAAACAATTATTTGCCATGATCAGTTTTTGGACAAAGGCTCTCAAAAATATTCAATAGAACGATTCCAACGTAGTTCACTTCAGTTGCTGCCTAATGTTCGTTCAGCGTTTATATACTAGACGTATTTAATATTCAAAGGAAATATCGCCTAAATTCGTCCGGACGTATTATTCGTCTCTAGGATAAAAACAGCTATTTAATCTGACGGTTCTTATTGTCAAATCTAAGATAAAAGTTCTCTCAATACCCGTGGTAACTGTAGCTAAGTTAAAACGGAAAACAAGAGCTTTGATTGCGACTATATAGCAATGTTATTTTGCAGTCGTACTCGCCGTCAAACCCCATGCTTTCTGATATCTTGTAGCCGTACTGGCAATGAAGTATATTTATAACTTACGAGTCTGCCAGCTTGAACTCTCAGTATTTCCTATAAATTACACTATATGGCAGCATGAAGCTTTATGCAAAGTAGACCGATTGTGTTTGTAAAATGCTAGGATGAGCACTAGACGTGTTTGACCAACTGTGTGAACTCAAACTTTGTTCTTACTTTATTCAACCAATCATGCAACACCTAAAACATAAGTTTTATTCCCAAAACAGTCTCAAGCAACATTGACGTTTTTCAGTTCATCAGTAGTTTTGCAGAAAAAATATGGATGACATTTTATAATGCAATCTACATAGCACTAGGAACTTTTTAAGCTATACGAAATGCAGTTGTGTTGTATACAGATTAAACGTTTGAAGGTATTTGGATGAAAGTTGAAATTTTAATAATGCCACTTGAAGAACACTCATATAAAATATCTGAATGACTTCTGGTGTTGTGGGTGTTGTGAAATGTCGATGGAAGTAAAACGAAAGTGCAACAAAACTGCTCCAATTAGCAAATGGCAGTTTGAGTTTTGCATGCAGACTGCACGTCTGATCTGGTAAAAAGCAAAGCAAAACTGCAATTACATTCACCTAGTGCAGCCTACACAAAAAGTAACCAATGTATTGCTTGATTCTTTTAAATTTTTAAAAATGCACTTCTGCATAGTTTCATTGAACTGATGTGCACAGTGCACAACTTTATGTAAAGCATGGCAATAATATCGAAATTAAGAGTACTACACAAGCACAGATGTTGTATAAAAGATTATCTTTTCAAGAACTGCAGTTAACAACTTGATAATATACATTAATGCTCAGCTCAATGACATTTGGTGTCAAAGAACATGAATACTGGTAGAGCACAAATGTTTTGTAGAGTCGATCTACATCCAAATTCACGATTGCGCCAAACGAGAGTAGAAAAAAGGATTAGCCTGGTGTTTCGTACGTAAATACTGGGAAAAAGAAAATAAAAAGATGCTGTTCTTAGTAGAACTTCCGCAGCACGTATTCGGTCTTTACTACCTAATGCTTCATCATGAAAGGCATCTATTGCTCTCGTTATTACAATTTTTTAAACGATTTTCCTAGCTTCTTTGAAGTGACCACTTGAGATCGCTTTCAACTCCGCGACTGTTTCAGAGAGCTTACGCAAGTTATCAAAGTTGGGGACCGAATTGTTTCGACTTCCCAAGACGTTAGCTTCTTAAGACGTTGCCGATTTCCTCAGCTAAGAGGCTTAATTTCATTTGTTTTGCTGCTACTTGGAGGCTGTAATCCGCCTTATTTATCAAACAAATAGCCAAGCGTATCGTGAGGCTTTCCTGAAAAAAGCTGACACTGCTCAAGAGATCACGCCGAGCGAAACCTTCTGGTTTTGTTGGCAGATCATGCAATTATGTCATATTCATCTAAACTAAACTCAACTTAAATATTTTATTTGTATTTAATAAGCCAATAGCCTGAATAGCAGCTAAAAGTTGAAATGTACAGGATTACTTACAAGTTCTAATTACAGGATAAAAATTATTTACCAATTTTGAGTATAAAGTATGCAGGAAATTATATATAAACATGCTAATATGTTAAAAAAGAGCAGAGAAGCATTATAAGCTGAAATGCTAGAAGGTGAAAATGAGTTTTGAAAAATATTGGTTCTACAATCAATGGGATAAATGTGGTTACGTTACGAACGCTACATTTGACTAAGTCCTCGCGTCTGTCTGGAACGAGTTCATGCAGTTTGTGTTCGGGATAAAAGAGTTTTTGAAATGCGATATGCATAAGTCATTCCTTCTTTTGACACAATGATTGAGGTTCTTTCGACTCTATAACTTCTCGGTACGAGAGGCCCTTACATATTTCTCGTAAAGTGCGTTTTTGAATTCTTTCAACTTCTTCGTTTAAATAATCCGAAGCATCATTATTCCAAACTTGGCATGCGTATTCGAGGACAAGCTGTATGCATGAGAAAAACACTTGAACCAGGGTATTCTCTCCAAGTCCACTTCGTTCAAGTACTCTTAATGAATAAGGTCTCTTTGACGCCTTTCCTATAATATATTCAATATGCAGGTTTCAGCGAAGATCATAAGAGAAAAATAAGCCAAGGACCTTTGCCGCCAAGAAACTCTAGAAATGCATTTTTTTCCAACAAGCAATGGACAGAGCTCGGTGTGTTTTTGGCAAACGAAATGACCATTTCTTTTAGGGTGGTTAAGTACCAAGTCATTCGCTGTACACCATTTCTCTATTTCGTCAATAACAGTTTGTAGATGACTTTGATCGCCTTTAACAATTGTTTCCGAAAGCTAGTATCATCCACACATTACCATCGGTTGTAATTGGTGATGGCTAGTTCGTTAACCTCAATGAGGAAAAGAAGGGGAACAAAGATTTTACCCTGTATGCCACCATTCACAAACGTTCAGTCCGATAACTTTGGACCCAATTTCACCCTCTGTCTTCTTTGCATGAGAAAGTCAATCACCCAGTTTATTTAGGAATTAGCAATGCCAAGTGATCGTATCTTATTTATAAGGATGTGATGGTTAATTCCACTAAATGCCTTGGTGAAGTCTAATAAGAAGATGCACCGTCTGCCTCCGAAAACCAACAGTGCAACATGCTAATTAATGCATCCACAGTAGAACACCCTTTCAATGAACTAAATTGTCTTTGATCCAATTATCGGACGAATGTCGGCCACAATCCTTCGAAATTAAAGCAATTCAAGAATTTTTGACAATGAGGCAGTTCGTGCTCGAATTGCTCAAATCATTTGGAAATTTAAATAACCATTTCTCAGGCGTTTAACCAAGGAGCTATGGGCATTATTCAAAGCCATAACGCCATTTTTCATTATGAATAAACAAACGCATGATTCATTTTCTGTCGGCGGTCCACTTTCTTGACGGCCTAGGACTACCTTAGAAGGTTTTCACGGCCAGCCTCAAATTTTGGGCATGCAGACCCATTATTTAGAGTTTACAAGACAGAACTCAGGAGTACCTTTCCCAAAAAAGTACGTAGGCGCGCCCAAATTTAAGTGTGCCGTACCCAAAGAAACTAGGCTGTTCAAAAACTTCAATGCTCGCGAATTTGAAAACAATATACTAGAATCCTTTAGTCAATTTACTTACAGCCCTGATGTAAATACTGGATGGCATGAATGGAAGGAGATATTCCTTTCTGTTGCAGAATTTCATGCTCCAATA
>JAODVQ020363695.1:0-30524 GCA_025400075.2 Phenganax stokvisi | reverse complement strand
GGCCGCTTTTAGCACCTGAGCCATTTTGGCACGGAGCCATTCTGGCACGCTACAAGGGGGGTGTAGGCCTGCGCCTAGCCTGCGCGCCTAGGCGGTAAACGTCATAATAACACAAGGGCGCCGTTAAATTCCACTGAAATGCGCACTATGACTGTAAAGATAATGTATAATACCAGGATGCAAAGTTTTTACAGTACTAATGATAATATTCGTAGTTCCTATGTAGGGTGCGCGCGCAAGGTTAGAAAAATAAACGCCCACGATTTACGTAGAGCATGCGCAATAATGGGAGGTTGGTCGATGGCATGGCATATAAGCCGAAAATATTTTGCCTTGGCCACGTATGAGTAGGCTCGCTACGCTCGCAATTATTATAGCACTGCAATGTTCCATGTAATCACTACAAAATGTTTGGTATGTTTGTTACTGCAAGGTGACTACAAGTAGCTAGCTATCTACTCCAGCCTCAGTACAGGTGACATCCTGTGAGCCACAGACCCTGTTTATCTCAGCAGCCCTTTCAAAGAAATCTTGATCTTCATTTGCATTTGTTTTCTTTCTAACCGGTGTTTCATTTAGTCCATTGTTGATGATTCTCTTTTTTACTGGGCCCAGTAGGTCAATATTGCACATTTTCAGGAGTCGAAAAATGAGAAATACTCCGAGGCAGAAGAGAGGAAGATACATGAGAAATAACATCAGGATAATAACAAAATCGATTACACCTGACCCAATGCTTCCCGTCAGCGGGATGGATGTATACCACTTAAGCAGCGTTATCATCGAACTGTTAAACAGCATGAGAGAGTCAATGATATTGTGAAGTGGTTTCTTGTAAGGCCGAACCCAGGTGTGGATAGCAAAAATAGTAGTGAGTGCCATCAATGTCAGTAACAGGAATTCACTTATAGTGGTGGAAAATGAAGAAATGCAGAGGAGAATGAACTTCCATAGGAAAATTAAGCCAGCAAACATACGATATTTGTCCTTGAACACTCCCTGGAAGGAATCAATAATAGGCAATAGTTTACGAATTGGCCAGATGGTAGTATAATTTTCAGTGTCAGCTTTTCGCCTTAGTCTGGCTTTAACCTTCCATAGGAATGGATAGGCAATAAGAAGGAGAGGAGGGGGGAAGGAGAACATCATTAAAACTAATATTGCTGGAATTGCATATAGCAGGTGGGTGCCTTCAAAATAGCCCAAATTTCCCTGAAAATATGCAACTGTCTGATACCTCTCTCCTCCTTTGCTGTATATGGGAACTCTTTCAATGATTAAGAGTGAGGTCAGTGTGTATTGGGTATAGGAGAGTATAATGAATGCAGTAATACTGTGGACCACTGAATTATTTCGAACACGTAGATTTTTCTTCAGTACTTCTGTTAGGGCTGGTACTCTCTTGGAAATATTGTTTAAGCTAATAGTGGTTTTGTTGATTGCCAGGATAAACAAAGTCAGGAGGAGAATTGTAAACAGTGTTGTTATGTAACGAAATGCAATAGTGTCCATTACAGTGCTTCCTTTCCACAAACAGAATGACATCTCATCCATGTGAAAGAAGTAGAGGTTGAAAAATCCGACAATCAGGGTGTGGATCTTGATAAAAATAGTGGTGGAAGTACTCTGGGGCCTGAATGATGGAATGATGTTGACGATGAAAAAAGTCTGGGAAAAAAGTAAAAAGCTTGGAGCTATCCCAGAGGTGATATTTATTTTGAAGATCATCACAAGAAGAAACAGAAACACTAGTGGAAGGAGTTCTGCCACTATGTAGATGAGTAGTCCAAGAGCTCCATAATGGCAGTCACCACAACTAAACTCTTCAGAATGAAAATAAGCTGATTTTCCCTCTTTACATTCACCACATAGCTGCCCCTCCCTGTGCTCTTCACACATGTCAATTTCCTCACAGTTTCTTGGAATGGGTAAAGCTCCACTAGTGGCAGTGTCATAGTTGCAGTAACTGAGGGGGCATACACCAGTCAAAATCTTGGAATCAGAACAACCAATCCAGTATCCAACTTGCAAGAAGGCTCTAAAACTTGTCATATCACAACTGACGACACCGACCAATTCTTGACTTGTTCCAACAGAGCATATGCAAGTGTCTCCATCTAGTATGAAACCAATAGGACAATATTCAAGTAGACCAGACTTAGTTGCTGATATGCGCCGTGTGTTTTGTGTGGTTAAAGTCAGGCTTAAATTAGTACCGACATCTCCTTTTATTCTCAGATGACCATCTTCTGAAACAAATGCATTGGTTGAGGCCTCACCTCCACTGCTACTCAGAGCCACTTTGAAGGACGATGGGATTGTTTGATTCAAATCATCAATGGAAGATATATTGAGGAATATGTCTTCACCAGGAGACACCTGTGAAGGAACCGCAAAGCTTACTGCAGCTGGCCACGTGGCTATTGTGTATTCTTCAATATCAGGTGAGAACTGAAATGACTTCCATCTAAATGCCTCCGAGATATTGGTGCACAAATTACCTATCTGTTTTACACAGGGTAATACTGAATCAGTGAAGATGGCACTGCCATACTTTGCAGAGTTGTTGTTGAACACAAGACTGGCATTCCACATGTCAGGATTATGTGAGTTTTCACCTCTGTATGAGATGAAACACTTGTGTGAGATGATAAATTCCAGTTGGTGTGGAGAGGTGGCAAATATTGCTCCTCCGAGTTCGCTGGCAACATTAGATTCAAACACAACCTTAGATCCAGGGTACAGCTCTAAAACTGAGAAACCAATCAAGGCCATTGCCCCTCCGTTAGTTGTCCTATTACTCTTAAATAACAACAATGTGTTTTCTGCGATGTTGATTTGACCGGAGTTTGCAACTACTGCACTACCACTGTTTTCTTTGAACAGAATAAACATCGAAAAGCTAACTTTGGATGATGTAACATCGAGTGTTCCGGACTCTAACACTTGCTGGGAGAGACTGTCTTTGATAGAGCTAAGAAATGTCCCATCAAAAACAATCTCGTTCCTTATAAAGGAACAATTGTGAAAGAGTACAGTTGGTGTATGGCCGTCATGTATTGACTGTACTGCACTTGGCTTTAGTGCAATTGCTGCACCAAACGATGCCTTGTTTCCTTCAAACACACAGTCCTGGAAAGTAAAACGGTTACCAACATCACTTTGAGAGAGACTTGAAAAGTAAGCTGCTGCAGCTCCCCAACCAGCAGTATTGTTGGCAAAAACACTACTTCTGATCAGCAGTTCATTGTGAGCAACAGTGTTTTCCCCGTAAAATCCTAATTGAAGAGCTCCACCTCCTCTATAAGGAGCATGATTGCTGACAAAAACTGAGTCACTAACAACGAAAGAGTTATGGCTAGCATGGTCAAGGAAGAGAATGTCAATTGCTCCACTAAACACACCAGAATTGTTAAAGAATTCGCACTTCTCCACCAAGAATGAGTTATTGAAACTCAAACCTCTTGCAATAATGTGAATTCCTCCTCCTTGTCCTGCATTTCTACCGTCAAAGACACTAAATTGTACTATGTGTCTCTGGCTAACATATTCCTCATTGCTGGCAATGTTGTTTTCAAAAAAACAGTTTATGATGTGGTACCAACTGTTTTTATTGTGTGTATTTGTCTGCGGATCACAATCAAACACACCAGGTGAACAGCTTGTGAACTCTATATAAATACTTCCTCCACCGAAACGTCACCCTTGGCTGCTACGTTTTCTCTGAAATTACTATTGTGAATTCTGACAATACCATTCACATCATGCATTGATAGACCTTTACCAACACTCTGGTATATATTAGTGTTATTTAAATCAACATCAGTACTGTTTATAATATATAAAGCTGAGCGATACTTAATGATAGTACCGTCTCTAATAGTTTTGCTGTTTCCTAATGATCCACAACCATGAATGGCCACATTTTGTAACGAAAGTCCAGTTACATTTCTGAACACGAATCCAAAACCATTTGATGATAGATTAGAAAAACATGGACACCGTATAACTGGCTTATCTCCCCTACCTTTAAGAGTGAGGTTATTGACATGTACAACTTCCAGTGTGGTATTCAGCCAGTGATTCCCTTGTATGACGACCTCTCTCTCATTTAGAATAGATGAATCTTTAAACACATACTTCAGGGTCATACAAGGATATTGAGAAGAAAAGTTTCTTCGCAAGCAGGATGGAGAATCACGTCCATTTTCACTGTCAATAATCACACAGTCCATACAGCTATGCTCATCCACTGCCTCAATTGAGTGTAAGGCAAAGAGAAACAAAATGAAGGCCACTCGCTCCATGTCCAAGCTCTATTTCTGTTGAACCAGTGTAATGGACATAGGATCAAATAGTATAAACTTCCACAACAAACATTAGTGCTTGATGAGTTCAGCACTGTTCTATTTATAGCATTACCTAAAATATCATAGGCAACTTTAATCTTACACCTTATCAAAAGTTACATCAATGTTGCTACTACTGCAGATGAAGTTTAATGATACAAACGAAACAGAAACTAATCTCTAAAAAGGATTTGAATCCTCGTTCATTCTAAAAAGTAACAAAGAGTAACAAACACAACATTTGATGTGCTTAGTTGTAAAATGCTTGACAGAACTGTGAAATATGAGCACAGACATTTACTCATCTCAGAGTGAAGTTTATTCTCTATTCAAGAACATTATGGTTCGTGTGTTATATATCATGTTATCTGTGGCTATATTTTGCCAGCAACTATTAAATTCTTTAATACATGGTATATCACCATGATGTTATAGCTAATAGGTAAAGTTAAAATTTGGTGTCCAGTTTCCCCTTTGTGTTCTGAATGACAAACACTTATTTTTGAGTGTTCTTCCTCCTAGTAGACACAAGTATACAAGTGGTGTAATCATTGATATTGCCATCAGTAGTATTGGAAAGATATATAATAAGTGCTGGAATATTTTGGTATTTGAGTCTGTATTGTATGCCATGGCACCGAAACAACCACACAGTAGTGATGTTAACATGGCCATCATTGTGTTGTTGTGAGATGCCAGTTTATGGGGTCTGAAAATGAAGAAAAGAGTTAAGTAAACAGTTGCCCATACACTGGCAACAGAAAAAAACAGAGCTGATTTGGTGAAAACGAATGTGAGATACACCACGGCAGGAAATAGAAATGCAAAAGCGGAAAAATACCGATAGTCTCTCGTTTCATTTGTACCATCCTTGAAAGTGCCCTGAAAAACATCCATAAACGTGTGTAGAGTCAGTGAGTTCATATTCAGCTTGTTGAGAAGTTTTTGAATGAAGGACAATGGGTATAAAAAGAGCAGAAACATTGGAGTTATGACAAACACTGTACACATTATAATGGACGCCAAAGCAAAGGGAAAGTGACTGTTTCCAAAATACTTCTCTGTGGGAGAAATAATAACATTCAACTCTTTTTCAAAACTCCAGCTCCACTTGAATGGCTGTCGTAATCATAGGCAATTGACGGGACCAAGAAATAAAGAGATGTCGCGAGAATACGAGTACATGAGAGGTAGATAAATGATGCAAATGTCTTTACAAGAGAAAGCTGGACGTCACATTTTATCGGTGAAATAATCCATTTCAATAATTTTGCTAAACACACCATAATTTTACATTTCCGATCATGAAGTGTTACCAGACCATATGTAATGGCAATGAGTAGGAAAGGGAAGAGAGCTAGACCAAACTCTAGTGAGGTAACAGCCATAATAGACATTGATGGGTGGAGACAGAATGAGTAGTAAGCACGAAAGAAATCCAGATTCCAAAATGCCGTAAATGACAGAACTATACTAAAGAAAGGAAATATCTTTAAGAGTATACGCACAAGAAACACATTGTTGATAATCTGAAACGTCATAACTACTGCACCTAGCCTTGGTGAAGTAAAGTTGATACCAAGGAAAACAACAATGCCATAGAACACTATCAGTGGCAGGTAGGCTGCCCCAACATACTTCAACAAGTTATACTTGTAATGGTCACATTTCACGCAGTTTAAAGAGTATGAATAAACAGGGACTCCATAGCCTTCATTACATTGACTACATAGACGTCCTGACTTGTTTAGTTGAGCAGGGCACAAAAGATTCTGTAGCTGTGATGACTGACAGGGAAGGGTGTAGTATCCAAAGTATATACAGCTGTGCATGCAGAAACCGAGTGTAAACCTCCCGTTAGTCTCTGTCATACAATAACAGTTAACAACCTGTGTCTGCATCAGAGACAAGTCTTGAATGATGAGGTCACCGATTCTGGGTCCAGGAGTACAGAGAGAGGCATTAGATAAGAGAGTGAACCAAGGAGGACACTGCTCGCGGGATTTCCCTGATCCACCGATTGGTTCGAGTGCAGAGCAGTTTCTGTCATTTGGATCACCGTGAATATAGATATAGCAGTGTGCAGTAGCAAACAATAGTACAATTAAAGGCGCTATCTTTTCTTGATATATTTCAGAGTCATTAAATCATGTTACTGCCACGATCTTAGTTTTTATACCCAAGACACTGGGTAGGCGCATGCGCAGAACAAGCTGGCTGTACGCGCGCGGCATGCTCAACTCGCAACAAAAGCTACGAAATAATGTCTTCAGTTCATGTATCAGCCTGATCGTAAAATCATATACCTCTATACCTGACGACTGTTCCGCTCCGCTTTCTATTGAGTGCTGATTATGGCTACAATTTTTCAAACAGACGGACTCTACTCTTGTTCAGTAATGCAAAACTCTAAATGAGACTACAATGGTGCGCCGTTTTCTATATCGCGAACAAGCTGGCTCAGGCTGTACACGGCATGCTGAAACACTTTACCAACTATATCAGGATCCTGTTTAGTTCGAGAGTTAAAACGTGTCCGACTGAGGGTGTGCAAAAATTGATGCGCAAAAACAAATCAATAGCGCCACGCGGAGCTCGCACACGATTTACGCAGAGCACGCCGACCAGCGCATGCAGTATATTATACTGTCGGCAGGATTGTATTGATTGGGTGTATGGCGGCTAGGCTCCGCCGCACAGGATTGTATTGATTGGGTGTATGGCAGCTAGGCTCCGCATGCGCGCTTAGGGTGATGTCTGGACTGGTGTGCAGCTAGCGGTGGGATGGTCGTTGGTGGTGTCTCTCCGTTAATAGAGCCCCTCTTATCTTCATATGCCACTGATATGGGTTTCCATCTCCCTTCTGTGACTACAACTTGGGTTCCTCCAGTAGAGTGGGGCTCTATATGACAGCTCTATCTGACTGATCAGATTATGCTCTAGTCAGAGCAGGGGCACTATTGGCTCATCACTGAATATCTGGACTTGAACTCTAAAATAACGTTTTTATTTTCTTATGGTGTGTTGTAGCCTTGTATGTGTGTGTCTGTGGCATCCTGAAGAGGGCAGTGCCTAATGAATCACACTTTCTGATGGTAACCCTACACTCATCATGTACATAGCTATACATTACTGTCTCTAATTTTGTACCCCTCTGCCATAAACTATTGCCCAAGAATGTACTCTAAGAATGTTACACTTGATACCATAAACAGAATCAGGGTTTTGTGTGTCCAATTCTAAGAGGGGAATTCTATATAGGAGGAAATGGTGGAAAGTTTCCTCCCTATTAATGGTGTTACAGTGACTACAAACGCCAGTTCAGTCAAATGCTAAGGAAAAGTGGCAAAAAATGTTCCTTTTAGCTTCAAATATCATTATTATACTACTGATAGTATCCAGTGGTCAGTCAGAAACCAATAATGAGTATTGCAACGAGGAAATGACAAGTTGTTCTTGTCCAGAATCTGAAGATGTTTGCTATTTTGAATTTATCATCCAACGACTCATCACCTTTACTCGCTACATCGTTGATGCACCACTTGGTACTGGAGGGAAAGTTTTCTACATCAATGATGGAGGAGATCTGACACACATTCCACTGGGTCCTGATATGACAGGTTGCAATGAAACAAACTGTACTCAGGCCAATACTGCTGATGGTGCTACCTACCGCACATTCATTGGAATCAATGGAAGACTACCAGGCCCAACACTTGTGGTATATGAAGGTCAGGCTATTGTAGTCAATGTCATAAATGCGCTGGTCAATGAACCAATCACTATGCATTGGCACGGACTAGTACAGTATAACACTCCATGGATGGATGGTGCAGAGATCATAACACAATGTCCCATTGCTCCTGGTACTAGTTTCCGCTACATCTTCAATGCCAGTCAGTCAGGAACGTTCTGGTATCATTCACAGTGGATTCCAACGTGCAGATGGGTTAGCTGGTGGACTGGTCATCTTGGAATGAAACCCTCTAACCTATCCCATTAATTTCATTGATCTTCCTGAACAACATACTGTAACTCTCCTAGACTGGCAGAGACAAAATGGTGCTGATGTTTTCTACAAGGAACTTGCAAAATTGAGACGATTTGTTGCTTTAGATACACCTTATGACTCAGTACCCACAAGTAAGGTTGAATTCCCAGGCCCATCAACTGCTGCTGATGGTTCTGGTGTCGGTGTCTTTCCATTCTGGTCCGTTCTCATCAATGGGCTGGGCAAGTATGCTGACATCAGCTTCACAAATTCCATTTTAAAAGTATTCACTGTAGAACAAGGACAGACGTATCGATTGAGGCTGATATGTATGATAGGTATTTATGCCCTCCAAGTGTCTATTGATGGTCATAGACTAACAGTGATAGCCACTGATGGTAACTATATAGAGCCAGTGGTGGCAGACTACATTATTCTTCATTCAGGAGAGAGATACGACATCCTTGTCACTGCTAACCAGACAGGAGAGAGTGATTTCTGGATCAGAGCTGAAACATTAGAAACTGCCGTTGATTTTATAGCAACACCTCCTCCATACCCATCACTTGATCATTATGGTCTAGCTGTTCTTCATTACAATGGAACGGGTAACATTCCAAATGCAACTGACTATGAAAATATCAATAACATATCGAGGGAGTGTACTGAAAATTCCAAGTGCATAACTGTTAATTGTCCATTCAGAGAATATGCCGCACCCTACAATATAACATGTATCAATGTTCACGAACTCTGTCTCCAATTCCCTTCTCCTGCAGATCTCCTTCCGTCAAATGAACCTGACATAGTGCATGTACTCAACTTTGCTTTTGAAGGACCATTCAGTCTTTCTTCAGTCAATGCCCGGACCTTTCTTCTTCCTGTCACATCACCTACCATATTTCCATTCAGCAATTTCACTCTTTGCAATCATAGCGATACGTGTGTGGATGGATGCCATTGTACAATTTCATTGACATTCCATACAACAAGAGTGTGAGATTGGTGTTTAGTTCCGGGGGGCAGAAAATGGACAGACGCCGGTTCACTCATCCAATTCATCTGCATGGCCACGATTTTCAAGTAGTTACTGTGGGATATGGAGAGTACAATGAAACCACCGGTGCAGTTCTCACACCATCCAGGGATATAGTGTGTGCTGATGGCAGCAACAGTCAAACATGCATCAATCCTTCACTGAATGTAACAAGAGCTGATTTGCCTCAAATAGATGAATTCACGGTAACAAAGGACACTGTCATTCTTCCTGCTCTCGGATATGTTGTCGTTGATTTTCGTTCAACCAACCCTGGATGGTGGTTTCTCCACTGCCACATGTACCCACACGTTGCTGAAGGGATGGCAGTGGTACTAAATGAAGCCTGGGAGAGACAACCACCACCACCTGACGGCATCTGTGATCATGGAAACTTTACCTGGACAGTAGAGGAGTATTATAAAGCCTTAAACTTCACCTACACACCATCTTCCACTCCGACTGTTACCCAGGAGTCTATTCCAACTACTACAACAACTATTCAAACAACTTCAACTGTAACACAGACAACAAATCCACCTCAACCCCTCTCCACTACCGACAGAGAAATTATCGAAGAGCTGAAAGATGCCTTTGCTGCAGTATCCAGTTTCCTACTATTGCTGTCTATTATTTCCATCGTTCTTCATGCTATTGTGATCATCATAGTCATCCGAAAGAGAGGTGGAGTGCAGAAGAAAAGTGAAGAAGTAGTGGAGCATTCTTCTACCGTAGCTAATGTAAGTTTGCATGAACTAAACACATATGGATAAGTGAAAGATAACTAAAATATATCTCAAGATTTCATGCTACATTAGCATTTGACATTGCAAATACCATTCTTATTACTTTGCATATTTCAAAACTGGTATTATAATTGTTTTCCTACAGCCTGCGGTTAAGACAACTGACGACCCAGGTGTGGAACTGCAAGAAACACATCAGATGTGAAAGAGCCAGATTCAACTATCAAAGAAACATGGTTATACTTAGCATGTAGTTAGTGTTCAGTAGGAAATATAGCTATCATAGTTCAATAGATCATTTCACTAGTGAAAGCAAGTTTAGATTGTTGTATGGTAGATTTGTTTGTCGTAGTAACTCCATTACCTCTATTACCCTAGAGTTAGATATGTACTGTGAATGTATTGTTAGTCAATAAATGTTCCAAATCATGAAAAACAAGTGAGCACAGGCCAGGAGAGTTTAATAATAAGAGAGAGAGATATAAAGAGATATATAGAAACAACCTCCCCGTGTTGGTTTGGGGGTTCCTTGTATTAAGGCCTTAAGACAATATTATATTATATTAATATACTAGATACGATTAAAGTTATATACATACAATTAATCTTGATTGTAGTGAATATGGCACACACCATTTATAAAAGTCCAGACTCTAAACTCAATAGTAACATGGCCTTTCAAACAGTAGTAGCTAGTCTAGTGTCAATGTTCTGAGCTATGTAACACTAGAAAAAAGCTGCAGATTCTCATGTATGACTTCTGTTTTATAGAACAGCTATGCCACTCAGTCTGTTAGAGTAAACAGAAATTTAAGTAATGAATCATGCAAAATTGGAATTTGCATTTCCGTGTTTCCTGTAAAAGGACTGGTACCACACGTTCCAGTAGTTACCATGAGATTGTCTATGAACTATAAAACATCACGCCCGCGGCAAATTTCGTTGCTATTGAAGTTTAATGAATGAAAAGCACTGAAGTGTAGAACCGCTGTATCTTAGAGCGAGCCGAAACCTGCAGTACACAATCTTGTGGTGCGCATTACTCCACGCCACGCAGTCTATGTATTTTGCTATTATCATACTATGGGGTTGGAAAGTAGATAGTTATCAGCGAATTGTTTTGCTGACGATTCAAAACCTCATTAAGATTTACCTGGTAAGTCGAGGATATTATTTTTGATAGCGAAAGAAATATCTAGCTGAAACTGAGACAGGCAGACAGCAGTCTCGTCCCCAGACCCTTTCCAACGTATGGACATATTGCGCATGTGTAGTAAAAGGGGGGTGTGTGAAGGAAAGGGTCTGGGGAATCGGCTTACCCTTCGACGGACCGGTGAAGGAATACGGTGGTGGGTGTCAAATATTCATTAGTGACCGCAACACAGTGTACTGCACCAGTAATGGCTAGGCATACAGGACGAAAGCGACGCAGACTGCTGGCTACATCCAGCGCTCCATGCGCACAGTAACACTACAGAAAGCATGAAGCTTTAGAGCATATCGCCAGCGCCTAAAAAAGATGTGTCGTTATTCTTCCTACTTTAGAACGGGAAGACCGGCGATTCAACTGCTTCTGGACTGCCAGAGTGTAAGTATAGAGGCTTTACATGGCCGTACTCTCGGCTAGCTTCGACTAATCTACATTTGGACAGTCTTTGTACTTCGCCGCTATACTAGGCGTTTTGACCACAAATTAAAATTGTTAACATTCCAGGATCCGTCGAAGGGTAAGACCCTTTCCTTCACACACCCCCTTTTACTACACATGCGCAATATGTCAATACGTTGGAAAGGGTCTGGGGATATGAGATCACTAGACAGCAGTATTGTTTCTGTAGCTAGCTCCTGCTGCGCACGCGGCACAGAGGGTAACTTGCCATGTGACGTCAATACGCAAAGAGACGCGCATGCGCGAGGACCTGCTAGCGCTGCTCCACGAAAAAAACAGCGCGGACTATGTCACGTGAACTGAGAACCGAATATCTCTCTAAGGTATTCCTATACAAGAACTACTTTACATTTGTTTCGCTTCAGTTTGCATCGCGACGGCAATCATGAGTCTTTACACGATAACGTGCAACGTGCTAATCGCTGCGACGCTGGTTTTCGTGGTAAGCGCTCAAACTAGCAATCAATACTGCAAACAGGACATGACAGCTTGCTCCTGTCCTGAAACTGATGAGGTTTGTTATTTCGAATTGTCTGTTCAGCGACTCATCACCTTTACTCGCTACGTACACGGAACGCCGTTCGGCTCCGCAGGAAAATCGTACTTTATCAACGATTTGGGAGAGCTTGAACACGTCCCTTTTTCCCCGGATAGAACAGGATGCAACGCGACAAACTGCACACAGGCCAATACTGTGGATGGGCAGACGTATCGCACGTTTATAGGAATCAACGGAAGACTACCGGGACCAACCTTGGTCGTCTACGAGGGTCAGACAGTAGTTGTGAACGTTATCAACATGTTGCTAGCGGAGTCTACCACCATTCACTGGCACGGAATATCGCAATTCAACACTCCGTGGATGGACGGTGCAGGAATCATAAGTCAATGTCCCATAGATGCCGGAACAAGCTTTAGGTACATTTTCAAGGCAACAAAGGCAGGAACATTCTGGTACCACTCCCACATAGGTTTTCAACGAGCTGATGGCATGTTAGGAGGTCTTATTATCAAAGATCGTTTATCAGAGGTAGCAAAATACCCACTTCCTCACATTGACAATGCTGAAGAACACACCATCATGCTCCAAGATTGGTACAGAGAAGACGGTAAAGATCTCTATTGGAAGGGATTATCTAAACTACGACGTGGCATGTCTCCAACTGTCAGCATTGATTCAGTTCCACTGGATGGAGACTTTGTATTTGGATCATCTGGAGTAGATGGAACTGGCATTGGTACATTTCCATTCTGGTCAGCACTTATCAACGGACTGGGAAAGCACATGGACTTGGATTTCAAAAACTCGATTCTTAAAAGTTTCTCTGTAACTCCTGGAAACACGTACCGTCTCAGATTGGTTGGATCTACAACACTCTACGGCTTTCGTGTCTCTATCGACGGTCATAGAATAACAGTGATAGCTACTGATGGTAACTATATAGAGCCAGTTGAGGCAGACTACATTATTCTTCATTCAGGAGAGAGATACGACATCCTTGTCACTGCTAACCAGACAGGTCAGAGTGACTTCTGGATCAGAGCTGAAACTCTCGAAGCTGAAGTCGATTTCTTTGTGGACCCTGTCCCTCTCCCACCTTATCCTCCTCTTCATGGCCACGAAACTCTAGCAATTCTTCATTACGAAGGAGAAACTGCTGTACCAGTGGGCCCTGAGTATGCTAATATTACCCAAATTCCTAAATCCTGCACTGAAGTACACCCTTGTATAGTTGTTAACTGTCCGTTTGAAAATTATCACCCGACATTCAACCTCACTTGCATTAACGTGCAACATTTAAGACGCTACTTTCCTACTCCATTGGAAGAGATGCCATCTGCAGACTATGACGAACAGTACTTTCTCAACTTTGCATTTGAGGGGAGAAGGCGTCTATCTTCAATCAATACACGCACATTTACTTTCCCTCTGACATCTCCACAGGTAGATCCGACAAGCTTGGACGACTCCAATGTCTGTGATCTTAGTGATGACTGCATGAGTGGATGCTTTTGCACCCACAAAATTGATATACCCTATAACAAGACTATAAGACTGGTTTTTAGCTCGGCCGGAAGAACGCGAGTTAATCGTCGATTTGCCCACCCAATACATCTTCATGGACATAATTTCCACGTGGTTGCAGCAGGTTATGGTGAGTATAACACTACTACTGGAGAGTCACTATCACCAACTAAAGATATAGAGTGTGGCTCAGGGAGCACTAGAAGAGTTTGTATAAATCCAACATGGAAATCTGGAGCCGAGCCACAGGTCACACTTGATCAATTTACACTCACTAAAGACACTGTACTATTACCAGGACTGGGGTACGTTGTCGTTCATTTCCGTTCTACAAATCCAGGCTGGTGGCTCCTCCACTGTCACATGCTCCCTCATCAACGAGAGGGAATGACCCTGGTAATTAATGAGGCACAAGAGAGGCAGCCTCCAGCTCCAGAGGGCATGTGTTCACACGGAAACTTTACATGGACAGTAGAGGAATTTGTTAAAGCATTGGAGTTTGAGTACACTGCTCCTTCTCCCACCTCTACCGTCATCTCCTCTGCCACCACCTCTTCCACCTCTTCTTCTACCATTGCTTCAATCTCAACAAACATCTCACCAGCTTTCACTACGCTTCTAACCACTCAACCACCTTCATCTCCCAGACAGCAGCTGAGAGATGAAGAAAACGATGATGACCTTAGTAAAGATGCCATTGCAGGGATAACAGTAGGTGTGATTGCGTTTATTGCCCTTTGTATTGCCGTTGTCTTGCTGGTGGCCATTATTATTGTGGTCAGAGGGATGAGAGGAGGAGGAGCTGGGAAAGATGGTGGACAAGGAAGAGGGATTAAAAATCCCAATGTGGGCAGTAGGAAAGAGAAACCAAATGAAATGACTGCAGAACAAGCAGTGCTGGAGAATACGGCTGCTGTTGAAGAATCTACACAATGACAATTCCTAATACCTGCATTATTATGTATACGTTACTTTTCACCGCATTAGCACTCCAACTGTGCTTCTGTTTTGATTTTAATATGCTCATTAGCAAATGGATAATGCTGTGTTAATCAGCCCATGGTATTTGATATATATTGTTTAGCATACATTGATATACATTGTACAGCATAAGGTTGTTTAGAGCATAACTGAAGGACTATGTTTCCTGAGATTGAAATATTATTATTAGAGATGACAGCCCCAGTTCACAATATTTTGAAATAAATGCATGTGCTATTTGCTATATACCCACCAACACTGACTTGGTTATTGAATGCTGGGAATCGAACCCCATATCCGAAGCAGGGTATGATCCAGTAATTATATTTCCCTGCTTAGCTCTATGCAATGTCATGAACTTGGCCTAACAATGCCTCTTTGTTTAATTCAACCATTTGTATTGTCATTTTGTTTTTGGTATATAGTGGCTGGTCATAGGAACACAGTCAAACCATTCATATAAAGAACTGGCAATTCCAGTGGTTAGTGGTACACAGCAGTTAGTTAACTAAAATATCACAAATTTTCATCAGCCTCCTCCTTAAAGAGTAATAAAATCCCAGTAGCTAATAGAAGTTGAAATGGAAAAAACTTGAGTGCAAGCTGGTAAAAAGATTGTGTGCTAGGGAACCTAGCCACCACTGAAGAATTTACGCATAACACTATATAGCATTAGTAAAACACATAACACTAGCATTAGTATAAGATAATGGTGTTCCCATCTGGTGCTTCTGTTTAATAAGTTCATTAGGCAAACAGCTCATAGTATCTATATAGTGATTAAAATAACACTGTTGTTGCGAACACAACGACCACTAAGGAATCTCTAATATGAATCCCATGCAGACTTTATGGCATCAACAATAGGATAGGACATAGTCAATATGTCTAAGAATGTTTAACTTTGACACATTAGCCTGTGCTCATATTAATATACTATGCTATATTATAGATATGAACTTGTATTCATTCAACACATACTTTTCCATTTGCAATATACAACTGGTTGCTCCAGCAAGCCCAAAATGTTAACTCTATGTCTATAGAGCTTTTATAAAACAATGCCTCTAATAAATGTGTATAACTAAAGGGTTACCTCTTTGAATATCCACGACCAGTCTTTAAAGAAAGAGGATAGTAAAGAAGAGAACAAAGAAAAATAATGAACACTTTTTCAGACTAACTACAAGATACACACATAAATCATTGACTCCTGAAGTAGTCAAGAAGTGTAAAATTTGGGCCACCAGGTTTGTCTGTTTTTCCATTTATCACACTCTTCATACTCTGGCCTGTAACAATTGATTCATTATTACCACATACATTGCCTTAGTTTCAATGTATGAATGGCAAGAGGAATCACATAGGATGGGAAAATTATCATATCATGTGTGATGGTGGAGCCCCCAAAGGTGACGACCCCCTAGACCACTTCTTCCTCGGGATCAGGCGCAGGTGGCAAGGGACTGTGACACAAAGTCTAATGTTTTATCTTGCGAAATTTATGTATGTACCAGATCTCCTGTAGTTTATGGAGCATGTCCAAGGCCCCTGGAGAGGAGTGATTATCAGGGTAGTCCAGGAACCGCAAGAGTATCGAGAATAATTCGGAGAGCTCAATATCTGATTCTAGAGGGAAATTATAACAAAGATCAAAGAGGGAAGTGTCCAGATTTATTTCAAAATACAACTTTCCACTGTTATTCATGCATTTTAGCAAACATTAAAAGTTATGTCGCATTGGTCATGAAGTATATACCAAAAGAGGATATAAAACCATGCTGTAGTGTAAGCCCAATAAAATATTCTTGTTAAAGAAAGTATTGCAGTATATAAGGCTTAAATTTAGAATTTTTCTAAAGATAGAAGAAACCAATCAATAACAATGGGTTACAGTGAAAGATTTCAATTTTGTTCCACTTGTAAGAAACATAGCCTTAATATGATACGCTGACTTTAATAATAGCTATACATGCAGTATGTGTACCTCTGTCAATAGAGAGCTTCACTAACTCGATGGCTTCAGAGCAGCTCTCATCAAGTCTCACCAGGTTACCAAGGTAATGCACTCTGGCTTCCAAATTATCAGGATGGTATTCCCTCAAAAAGTCACACACATACCTACACATTGTTAAGATCTCAACAGACAAGAGGAAACTGTTATTATATAACTTTAAAATGTTACCTTGTGGGATTGATTCTATTGGAACATCTGTGACAGTTCTGAACTAGTACAGCAAGTGCATCCTCTTTCTTATCACCCTCTACCAACAACTTTATCATAAAGATAGTGTACAAACGAATGAACTACACTAAATAAATAGTATGGATGAAATGCTATAAAATGATGTTGAGATGTGGATAATTTATACCATGCCACACAAAAAAATCCAATCCCGCAGCAAAAATTTCAATTTCGTAAATTGTTATTTCATTGGTGGGCGTTTTATCCACAAATTTTGAGATTTCACTCTTGTGTGCATCAATTAATGTAGATACATGTATGTTCCATCGCAAATATTTTACTCACTTCAACCAGGAGTTTGATGAACAGATCGAGATTAGCTCTACCATCATCATCATCAATATCAACAGCTGACTGGAAATGCTTGAGGGCAAGAGCAACATGAAGACTTTTATCGTCTTCTCCTTCCTGTTGGCCAAACAATATAAAATTTTGTAACGTCAAAACTTAAAAAATTGTATTTTTTGAGACATGCAGGTGAAATGACACTAATGGAGTTACATACTAAATATATACCTGTTGCTTTTTAGTACTAGTATATTGTCTGTGTAGGAGGTACTGGTAGAAACCGCAGTAGCCATGACAGAGAGGATGAGATTTGAATGGATTGACTTGGAGCTGGCTTGCCACCGTGTCATATGCTTCGTCGAGGTGTCCATTACTAGCAATGAAGAAACTCATCTCCAACAGAGATTCAACTTTCTTTGTATAGGAGGTCAGGATTGGTAGAGAGAGAGCAAGGGAATCATGGAAGATAGAAACACCAAATCTTTTATGCATGGTTACTATGTGGTGCTAAATTATTGGATTTAATTCAGCAGTGTTATAGTGCTGTAATGAATCACTTATACCCCTTTCACATGGGTCGGGGCAAACCCAGGTTGAATCTGGGATAACCCTTCACATGAGTCGCTAAACTGGGCTGAACCTGGTTTCATACCCTGGGTTCGACTCACTTTCCTTTGACTTGTACATTACCCAGGGTGAATGTGAACGGAGTATCACTTTTACCACATGTGGATATGGGTCCATGTGAAAAGGGTGTTAGTGTGTTTTAACATCAATACGAGGTACATAATAAGTACACAAGCAAATCAACTACACCCAGAACAAGAAAACAACTGCCATCTATGGACACAAACCAATGACACCCAGGACTACAAGTGCTTAACCAACATACAGCTACAGTCAGTTGGTAGGGGGCCCAAGTCTACAATGGATACAGACAAGGTTCTACATTAGACTGTGCTTAGAACAGTATACCCCCATTCAGCCTGTAGAAGCCAGCCAGAATAATGAAACTACCAAGACAATGAACTTCAAGCGAAAACAATAATTTATAATACGTTATGTAAATACATTACTGGATGGATGTAATCTACTAGCTCTTTAGTATGGAAGCTTACCCACTGTTGGAATCTAAAAAAGCTGCGGTAGAACTGGAGAGTATGAGTGTAGTCACCACTATGCAGTAAGACTTCTCTTCCACCCTATAATACTCAAATAATAAAAGATATTATACATATATTCGTTACTACAGTGCACCGAGTAGGTTAACTAGGTAATCAAACAGGGTCATACCCTCCAAACAACACCAGGAGCCCGGTCAGTAGCCAGAGCCAGTGTCTCCAGAATGGGTGTGGCCTGGTGAAATTGGTGATGTGAAATATGAGAGTGGAGGAGAGTGAGGAGTGAGTTGACGTGTGGAGCAATCCGCCCACAGTGTCTGGTACCTATTGACACATACCAGAACAATATGACAGGATTGTTTGTGAGAACAACCAAACACATACTATTAACTACCGTCTCCTGCTCGGCCCAGTACTCTCGAAACATTTTGTTTTTGTATCGTCTCAAGTTCTCCTTAGCTGTGTGCCACACATAAATCAGGTATATTCTTCTGTCTTCTTCCTCCACTGCAGAGCACAGTACGTATAATATAGTCTAGTATAGTCAAGATCTAGATCTATGCGCATGCGTCAAATATAGGAAGTCACGGTTCAGCAGTTCGACGGTCCTATTTCCCCGCCTCGCGAGTCGTGTAAGGGTGTGTTTACTATAATACAAATAGTTGAAGCGAAAAAGAGCAACATGTCCAAGTGTCCGGCGTGTAGTAAAACTGTTTACTTTGGTGAGTCCAAGACAATAGGGCGTTTAGTTTTGCGATCCATATTTCCTGAATGTATATTTGCTACCGTAGATGTTTGCTACTATAGGAAATGAGGCTGATGTTTAGAGGTATATAGCTAGCTATTTCTATTCGCAAGGATTTCTGTGATTGAAGGAAGCTTGGCTATATCTATTTGATGGTTGCTTTTAAGGTTTTTGTTGTTAGCAGTTTGTACAGTTCATTTAGCTAACTAACTGTAAGTACTGTTAGCTTAGCCATACGTAGGTAGCTAGATGTGAACGTTCAGGCTTGGAATGATACGGAGTACACATTGGCAAGGCTTCATGCCAAACCACAATCCATCCAGTATATGGTATTATAATAGGTATTCAAGTTAGCACTATGATTCTTCAGTTTGGTATGGGTGTGTGTGAGGTGTATCTAGGTATGACTACATTTGGAGATGTCGATAGCACTATGAATAATGTTTTGTTTGTCCAAGGACACACTGTTTACCTTTTGTTAGTAAACAGCCCCTGCTGCTGGATCATAACATACACTCATCTCTCCTTATAATAAGTGTAGACCTCAAGCTCCCTGCCTTTTGGGTGCGTTAAATAGCTTAGCTAGTCCATGTCAAGAATGCTGGTCTGGGTTTGAGTCCAGGCAGTTTGTATTTTTTTGTGCATTAGCCTTTCTTTAATGTTGCTGATTTGAATCATGCAACACCACCTAGTCAAGGTGTTATCTGAAAGCTTTCTTTGCACCCTACAATATTGATGTATTAATATTATTCCTCATAATTATCATTATAATCTTCCTCTCTATCCCCCTCCTTCTCTTGCAGCTGAAAGAAAGACTAGTTTGGGAAAAGACTGGCACTCCTTCTGTCTTAAATGCACAAAGTGTAAGAAGACACTGTCACCTGGACAACATTCTGAGGTAAAGTAGGTATCCATGTTTCTACTTTAGCTCAAAGCTGGAGTTCCCCTACAATGGTTAATGTTTGACTGAATGTTTGCATTTGACACCTATATCCACTCACATGGCTGCATATGTACCTTCTGACTCCACAATATTGGATAATAAGACTATGTTATTATTAATTAAACACTGTGTCAATATTAAAAACTATTTTTCTCTTCTCCCTTTCTTAAAAAATCAACAGCATGGAGGCAAGCCCTACTGCACTATGCCGTGCTACAGTGCCATGTTTGGACCTAAAGGATTTGGCAGAGGTGGTACTGAGTCATTTGACTATTAATAGATTATCTGTTAACTCCTCCCACTGTATCATCTATAGTCCTCCTCTATTGTTGTCTGTAGCCAGTAAACTCCATCAGTGTTTAAAGTTCAAAAGTTTTATTAGCAGAGATACAAGACAGTAGAGGTGGGCATGAGAGATAAATGCCTTGCGACCAATAATGATAATAGCGTCTGATGAATAATATACTGTGACATTTACAATTTTCCTACAGTTCCAATCGTTTGTGATGGAGATTTTAATGCTTTTTCCACATAGCCAACAGTAGAGAACTAAGAAAAGACAGTGATAACCTTATATCCTCGCATTGATCACTTATTAATTTAGAAGGTGTGTGTGAGTGTGTGTGTTTCCTGCTCCGGTAGTGCGCATGCTTAGTTGGTTCATTGTGTGCGCGCGCATGCGTGTGTGTGTACGTGTAGCGCTGCGCTGTGGCAGCAGTTTGGAGGAAGCCAAGTCCTGAGTAACAAAAGGAAGGTAGTAGCGCTGTGGATGGATGGCGGATACACGGAATAACACCAGTAGATAACGCTATACCCGTTCAAGCGTCCATAGTAGTCATGAGGTAAGTAGAATGCTCGTGAAACTAGTCCGATGCTCTTTCGGTACGTAGCTTTAGCTATGTTTCTAGTGAGCGACCTATAGAGATATAGTAGTACAGTTAAGAAGAAACAGCTATCTTGATATAGATGTATACATTCTCTGCTTTGGTTGATTGGCGTCAATCGGGTTATACAGGGGGATTGCAAAGGGGATCTTGAGGACGAAAGTGTTCAAGTTTTTCTGGGCGATGTTGCTGGTGATGTTAGGGGTCCTCTGTATCGTGCTGTGGCAGAGAGCCAATCAAGATGGCGCCATTGAAGTGATAGTCCCAGTAAACCAAGTCCCAGTTAACCAAGTCCCAGTTAACCAAATCCCAGCCAGACATACTTCAAGTAAGAATAATGTACTGTACAGTTGCACAATGGAGAATACTATTGTCCTCTCTTGTGAGGTGAATACCCTAAGTATTGTCCTCTCTAGAGAGGTTGTTTGACTTAAAATAGACCTTAATGTAGAGAGATGTTTAGGCTGAGATACTATCTTTATTGCCTTAAGTAAGGCTGCAATACTCACTTCCACATGTGAGGTGCTTCATTCAAGTGAACAATAGTATATACTATCAAGCTATTGTACGGACTAAAAAATAGTATGTAGGCTCCAAATCTAATAGTAATCTCACACATCATGAATGCAATAAAACAAGGACCACCCTCAAATATTAGACATGATTAATTCTATTCACTCCCTACTTCATAAGTGGGTGTTGCCCTATTGACCTTATGGTAACAGTATAAAATCATAGGTGATCTAGTACTATGAGCAGTTTACTTCACTATAGAAGGAATCTGGGTCTAGCCACGATGAATTAAACGTGCTTCCTGAGTCTGCCATATTGAAGTGCTTCCTGAGTTTGCCATATTGAAGGCCCGGTTGGCTGAATTACGTAATAATTCTAGCTAATCTTACGTATACATATGTACAATATGCTATGTGACGAAACTAGTAGCCATCTTTGTTTAGTAGCAGCATTGAAGAGCAGCTGAAATTTATGGGCACTGCACCATACTACCAAAAGTACACATGTACAGAAAAAAGTTGGATGGTTGTTATTGCTTCCAGTGTTTTTTGTACACATGCATACACCTACTATACTATTTTAAATGAAACACCTGTTTGTGTGAGCATTACTAGGAGTTCAGGCTCCACTCTGAATTGTAGCATGGTGAGTTCTGTGATTTGATAGCATTATGACAACACCCGCACCACAAGAATTCCTTTGTTAATGTACAAAGAGGTGAGAGTCTAGGCAATGCAATTAGTTCTAAATCCTTTTACAATGTCCTGTTTCTGGGATGTGCTTAGTAATGTATTAGTGTTCATTAGGACATGGTGTGCGTCTTGATTACATTGTGCGCGGACGATTTGATAACATCTCCTTGGGGAAGTAGTAGTATACTGTTGAGTTCGTGTTGTGACTCCACAATTTCACATATCTCTCCTTCACTATACTTAAGCCTGCAAAGTTCGTGATTGTAAAACCTTCATAATATTCGAAGAGTAGCAGTGTATAAGGGCTAAATTTAGCAAACGTTATAAAACTAACCAATGAAGAACAATGGTATGCAGTGCAAAGAGTCCTTTGTAGCTAGGAATATCCGTATTAGCTACTCTTTGAAACTTGATTTTGAGACAGAATCTTTTCAAACATTTCGGTTATAATACTATTATCATTATTAGTGAGATACATACATGTAGTACAACTGAAAGAACCCTAGCTTATGTGAGTAACTGTGACCATGATGCATACAAAACATGTTGAGTGACATTGTGATACTCAGCTGGGTATCCCTGCTCAGCAGCCATGTTTTTTGTTGATCGTATGAAGAACGACTCTATGACCAAACAGACAGACGTCCAGAAGAACATTGTCCCAATCTACGGAGTTGTTGAATATGTAGATAGCTGAAATGGTATACAGAGAAATAAATGAAATGCTTTCCGTTTGACTAAAAATAGCCTTTATATTATGCTGCTATACTCTTCAACTCTTCCTCCAACATCTTTCTTTCATATCTGTTCTCACTATATTAGCTTTTTTGTGGTGTGTGTGTCCATTTCTAACCAGGGTTTTGTAGTAGGATGTGGCATGTAATGCTACTCACAACTTTCCTTACTTTTCTACTGTTGTCTGTGCCCACATGAACAAAGTTCTCAGTGTATGTATGTACAATACGTGTGCCAAGAATCATATGGCACACCCCTCCTTATTCCTTACCAGACTCACTTATATAGCCCCATTTACACAGACATAACTAAACCAGTTTGGAAACCAGTATGGAAACCGGTTTACAAACCGTGTACCCTTTACACGTAAATTTCCTAAACCAGTTTAGTAAGTGTGTAGAAACAAAGTTGTTTGAAAACCAGTTTAAGTTAAACTACTGTAGTTTCCGAACCAGTTCAAGATGTCTGTGTAAGCAGGGCTTGTATGATTATGTTATCTCTTCATGATATACGGTAGGAAAATCACGGATATCTATACTACCAGAGGTTCCTACAGTCAGAGAGGGAGATATAGCTCAGCTAATATGTATCTGTCCAGGTAAGCTAGTATATGGTATCATATAACATTAATCTGCCCATATCACCATATCATGTTACTTTTGCAAGCTAATCAGCCATAGCCACTATAATCAAAATTTGTAGCCACATCTTTAACACATGTATGTATATACCTTATTCGCTTTTTCCTCCGGCCACATTTAAAAACTTTGCCATTTTAATTCTGAACACATGTTTTTGTTTCTTTTGGTTTGTTTGACATTGCTTGAATGTATGTATGTACCACTAGTAGCACTTACACCCCTTTCACATGTACCTTTACATATATCCACATGTGGGTTGATCCTGATTTTTTTGTATGCAAGTCTAAGAAAAGTTGGTCAAACCCAGGGTCTGAAACCAGATCCAACCCAATCTAGAAACTCATGTGATCAAGCCATACCACATTTATCCTGGGTTTCATGTGAAGGTGTGTTAGAAACTATTTTCCGTCTTTGATCAAAATACATATGTACATACGCTGATGAGATTGTAGGTTTTAAACTATGTCTCTGTTTTTACCTTTGTTTTGAAGTACATAGTTCTACAATGTTGCATTGTATGCGTACATATACTTTATGTTATGTATTGTAACATAGTAAAGATTATTTTGTTAATTGGGAGCACCCATATTATTGGTCCACTGAAAACATTGTCGTCAAGCAACAGTGTTGCACATGCTTTACATAACATTGGCATTAATTCTTTTATAATGTAGCACTCATGCTTTAAGTAGATCATAGGTGTTTTATAGCCTCGTTCCCAGGCCTTCCTGCTAAACGTTTGTGTTTTACGTTGATCGTTTGCGTTAGTTAAAAGCGGGGAAGGCCTGGTCTGAAACATCACGGGAGGTAGATGCAGGTAGACGCTGGGTGGGTGTGGCACTACGCGCAAGCGCAAACGATGCTATGCATTTTTAGCTGTCACTTTCTATTGAAGTTTACAACGTTACATGAATTGTGGTCCCAAGATCTGATAATAGGCAAACTTTACTTCGTACTGGAGATCATGTTTTAGACTATAGAGTGTTGTGTGTCTCGGGCAAGCTTGCCAAATTGTTTCCTTTGCTATAGACCTATAATACTGTATTTTGTGGTCACTGTTTGGAGCTATACTGTAATTTGTACTTTATTTGTGAACAGGTTCTACTATGTTTGAGTTCCTCCCACCCGACTCTCTCTCCCCCTCCCTTTACTCGTCTGTAAACTCCGACCTCCTGCCAGGGGGAGTTGTTCTGATTGTGAATCATGTGAGCCCGGGTCACGCCGGAGTCTATACCTGTAAGGCAACTGATCCAGATGGTCAGGAACATCGACTCAGTGTTACTCTAACTATTGAAATCAGAGGTACATAATGTCTAATAGGGTTTGTGTGTCTCTTTAAATATCCCTTTAAAGAAAATGTCGTAACACCTGTGTCCTGTTGAATGGGGCTTAGAGCTTACTGTGATCAGAACAGACTACAATATTGCTACGTATAAGTCTTACATACTTTGTAAGATAGAAGTTCTTGTGGTACTGATAATTATGTACTATATACAATAGTGTTTAATGGTGGCTAAAGTGTAGACAGAGGTGGTATGCTATAGCTAACCATTGCCATATTGATTAGACACATTTTCATGTTTTAACTGGCATTGATTTCAAACTCTCCCATGTGTTTCATTGTACCTCAATCTCTCATTAGTATACATAATGCATTAAGTCTTATTTGTGTTTCGAATGGTGTCTTTGTTGTAACTTTGTCCAACTATGAGAGGACAACTACATATATGTTGTACTATTTACTTGACGCCATTCACGAGTGCACTACTCGAACACATGTAGTGTTCCCAGTGACAAATTGTGATAGTTTTTTAATGATGGCTTTTCTTTGATTGCAGGTGTTGAACACGACTCATCACAATCACCCATATCCTCCTCCTCCTCTACCTCCTCCACCTCCTCCACCTCCTCCACCTCCTCTACTTCATCCACCTCAGTGTTTTCTAATACCTTACCTACTTCTTCATCCTCCACCACCTCCACGACCACCTCTACCTCTTCCTCATCCTCCACCACCACACCCACGTCCTCATCCTCATCCCCCATCTCCTCTGCATCATCCACCTCCTCTACCTCCTCCACCTCCTCCACCTCCTCCACCACATCTACCTCCTCCACCACGTCCACCTCCTCCACCTCCTCCACCACATCTACCTCCTCCACCTCCTCCACCTCCTCACCTTCCCTGACACAATTTGCCCACAGCTCTCAGTTAATTATTTCACCACAGACTAACACCAATAGAAGTATGACAAGAGCAATTCTTACGCGAAGACATCTACATAACCTAGAACGCCATCGTGCACAAAAGGTATATTATACTCTATTTAGTGCCACCCTCATCAGGAAGCATTCATGATCGGAATAACCTCTTTTCAACAGACACTCACCTAGTGCTAAGCAATGTGTACCATAGACCTCTGTTGTAGGAGGCAACCTCTCTACAAGGGACAAAACTATTTTTCTATCCATAGATAGTTGGATTTTTCGAGTTTGGACAACCGCCTTCCTACTATAGCCTGTAGCCCATGGTATTTTCAGGGTCTACTCATAATTATTGAAATATTGAAGACCAAAGACTCAGACCCTCGCCAGTCTAGATATTACTTTGCCTTTTTTGAGAATTTTCTTTTGTTGTGCAGTGGAATTTTTGATAAGACTGGTTTATAATGGTTGTTTGTATAATACATATGTATAGCTTCTGTTGTGTTTATATATTTTAGCAGTGGAAGAAGAAACCAAGAGAGGTGGTGTTGGATCCAGAAGAGGAAAAAGAGAGAGAAAGACGAATGAAAGAAGCTTCTGATAAAGGATTGGTAAGTATAAATATGTATTCCCAGTTGGTAAGATACAGAATAGTCTATGTCCTTTTCTTTGTCTAGTATAGTGTTGTGTTGTAGACTCTTGGGCCCTCTGCCAACTGACTGCCCCTGGTAGCTCAGTTGGTAGAGCACTTGGCCCGGAAAGCCAGGTGTCATGGGTTCAAGTCCTGTCCAGAGCAGTTCTTTTCTTTAAAAAGGATTGTCCTGGATGTAGTTGATTTGTTTTACTGTTGCCTTGTGTTTGTTTCTACACCAATTTCATTATGTGCATGTGCAAAGGTTTGGTCCTTGTTCTGTTTGTCTGTTTGTCCGTCCCTAACCAAACATCTCAATAACCAAATATCTCACTACTAGAAGCGTATTATGTCATTCAATAAATGATGCTGTACATTACTCCTGGTGCAGCGAACGCCAAAAATTCTTGGGCTTTTGTCTAATCCATGGCCACTTTCATTGACCGATTTACACATTCACAATGTAAAACAGTCCAAGATTTCTCTCCTCAAAGTTCGATCAGAAGCCTGATGGCATAGAAGTAGTTCACTGCTTTTGTCGGTGTATGATCAACCTTGACTCGAGTTCGATTCCAGCTGTTGTACTTTTTTTTTGTCTTTGCTTGCAAGACATGCCACTATGCATGTTTTATATAGCATAAAATGAGTGTAGTGGTGGCTAATTATCCGTTCAAGTGTTGGTTAAAGCCAACCAGCGCCAACTAGGATGGCCAGAACCAGTATGCAATGTTATCACACTAAATCAAACAACCATAGTCTAAACCCCTTTTAGAGACCTACTTTTCTTTATATACACACTTAATAGTATAATATAAACACAGGGATCCTCCTTGATGAGGCTGTATACATGCATAGTAAATAGTTATTCTATTTATGTGCCTTTGTTTTACATTAATGCTAGATGTTTTTCTATTGCAGTATCAGAAATTGACAGCGGATGACTTTTGTGCACGTTATTTCCCCCCGCCCTACTCAGAAGCTCACTCAATGGCCTACCTACGACATAACCTAATCGATACCAGACACAAAGTGTCATTCTGTTTTCTTCCAAAAGTGGGTTGCACCAACCTCAAACTACTATACTTTGTCACCCAGGGGTTCACCGACCCAGCTCAACTGAATAAGTCACGTGATGAAGTCGACCAGGATAGGCTAGCTCAAATTGCTAAAGCCATCTCTCTGGAATCACTCAGTAAAAGAACTTTGAGCCACAACATTCCAGCGGGATTCTTTAAGTATGTTATGGTGCGAAATCCACTGGAGAGGCTAGCTAGTGGATTCCGAAGCAAGATAGAGAGATTTAATCTTACTGGTATAGAGAGAGACAACCCACACTATAACTGGGCAAGATTGGCCATATTTCGTGCAATTCGACCACTCGAATACCGAGATTGGATGATGACAGGGAAACGGGAATTTTATAAAAAACAGGTAGAGAAAGGGTTCCAGAAACAAGTCCAAAAACCAATCCAAGAACCAGTCCAAGAACCAGTCCAAGAACCAGAGCAAAAAATGTTCAGAAGACTAGCCCAGAAACCAGCCTGGAAACCAATCCAAGAACCAGTCCAAGAACCAGTCCAAGAACCAGAGCAAAAATTGGTCAGAAGACTAGCCCGGAAACCAGCCCAGAAACCAGTCCAGAAACCAATCGAGAAACCAATTAAGAAACCAGTGAGAGAACTCATCCTGAAGCCGATACAAATTTCATTCAGCGACTTCATAGACTTTTGGCTGGATCCGGCATCTTCTCATGATTTCAAATTTGACGATCACTTTATGACCTTTCTCAACATTTGTCAACCGTGTCGGTCGAGCTTTGATTTCTACGGAAACTTTCGTCACTTTGACCGTGATGCTCAAGTACTGATAGACAAGATAGGAGCCCAAAGGTCTGATCTAAGACAAGGATACTACTCCAGCGAGGGTACGGTAGCCACAGATAAAAAGATGAAGGCTTATTATTCGACACTGTCGGACTCACAGAAAAAAGCTGTTCTCAGGAAAATGTCTCTAGATTTGGAGTTCCACTACACTTTATTTCCAGAGGAAAGAGACAGTCATAAAGAAATCTTAGGAATTGACATAGATCTCACTCTACCACCTTAGTACTATACTATACGTGTATTACGTTTTGCGCACGCGGTTGTTTTGTCATAGATGTCATAGCGCACGCGCCATTAATTACGTACATATATATACAAGCAGAGAGATTGGTCCACGCGCGGTGTATTGCTCTTTTCTATGCTCTTATAGTCTCGGTGTGAATGAGTATGAGAGCAGTAGTAGGAGGGAGAAGAAGATGAGGGGTGGATTTTTGAAGCTCCCCGCCAGGAGCAGCAGGTGTGTCGTACTGTTGGGGGTAGCGATGGTCGTAATTCTGGGCCTGTTCATACCCAACTTGACGCAAGAGACTATTCTCGTACCTGTTCGTAGTGAAGGGGAGGGCCGATTCAACGGAGGAAGAATTCATAAGTATGAGAAAGGTCAGTTCTTAACATTAAACACCCCTCAAGTTCTCTCACTAGCTAATCCCTCGCTCCATCTCGCTTTGTTTATCGGCGATAATAGCTGACTATCACGCTTTTCAGAGCTCTACATAGCCACATGCACACACACAAAAGTGCCTGATAACTGGGTGTATTGAAGTAACTGTATGTGCATAGTATGCATCATTGTTGATATGTGGATTTTCTCCCAATAGAGAATTTGCCTTTTATAGTAATTCTTTGTACAAAACAAACACTAAATACTAGTACAATAATGTTACAGTAGTGTACTACTATTATGTATTCTCAGATCAGTCCTTCTCTCTCCATGTAAACATGCTCACACAGCTCACGCTTCAATATTTGCATTGGAGTCTTTATGGTGGAAGAAGGACAAGGGAAATTTTATCCAGTGGTTCATGTCATGCCCTGAACTGTATTGTAGGATGACTGGCAGATTCCTATAATTAGGCTGTCTGACACCTTGGTAGATTGCTCTACATTTTCATATATTAATATCAACACACATCATCATGTGTAGATCACAGTATGCATCACGTGATAAATCCTCCCTCCTTATGTACTGTAACTGTTTCACACAGAACATGCACATACATACTAGAGGAGAAAGATTTCAAGGTTATACATACAATGAAGTTGAGATGCCTATTATGATTAAACACCTCAGTCTCAGTTCTAATAATTTACATATCATTACCATCATCTCCAGTGTCTACAGTGGCTACTTATGTTATTCTTGGCCTATCAGTAATAATCTAGACAGTGTATTTGTACTGTTCTACACCTGATAGAGCACTTGTATGACTATGAGTAGTGTTCCTTTGTGTCACAGATAAGCCAGCCAATTTTAGGGGTGTCTGATCATAACAATGAATGACTATATTCGTTCATAGTATGTAGCCCCCCCAAACCAGGCCTTCTTCCTCCTCTACTAATTAGTGCATGGTCAGTGAAATAGTATCCGTGTTGAATCTGAAAACCTGTATGTTATACTTGAGCGAATCATTATTTTATTGAAACCATCAAAGCAAGGTAAGTCCAAAACCACCCAAGTCAGCTCTTTTCTGGGCTTGAACCCATAATACCCTGCATTCTGGGCCAAGTGCTCTACTTGTGATTGTTATGGACTGTTCCCTCATTACATGATGTACTGGATAATGCACTGTTCCCTCATTACATGATGTACTGGAGAATGCACTGTTCTCTCATTACATGATGTACTGGAGAATGCACTGTTCTCTCATTACATGATGTACTGGAGAATGCACTAACTGAATAGAAAATGTCCTCAGTGGCAATACTACTATTAGGTTGATGCCCCACCCCTATTATGTTCCTTGTAATGTATTCACAGTGGAAGCTTGTAGCTACAGTCTAGTTAATGGCATAACAACTAATACATAGTACTGTTGTAGAGAGTAGTGTTGTAAATAGTGCTGTTGTACCCAAGCAACGTATTGCTACATTATTCTTTGTTCTATTACTGTAGGTGATGACATAGTCATATCTATCTTCCCACCAGATCATGTCCGGACGGAGGGAGAGTCACTCAGACTACTCTGTACTGTCTCAGGTT
>JAODVQ020363588.1:0-11503 GCA_025400075.2 Phenganax stokvisi | reverse complement strand
ACAAAACTGTACATTAAATATAGATAATCACCATGCAAACTTTCAAAGAACTTATATCATGATAAATTTTTGTAAATCTTTCAGACCATCATCCTTGCATCATAAAAGTCGTTAGTACAACTTATTGTAATCATTTTTTTGACAAACTTTCTCTTTCATTTCATAACAGGTGTACATTTTGAAAAAGGAAGAAGGGGGTCGTCACAAGCCATTCGTGACAAACTATACTCCTCAAATGTATGTTAGAACTGGTGACGTTGCTGCTACAATCACGCTCCCTGAAGACAAGCAATTTGTAATGCCCGGGGAAAATGCGAACTTAAGTTTTCAACTTATGTGGGACATGCCTTTAGAAATAGGTCTAAGATTTACTTTACGAGAAGGTAGCAAAACTGTTGGCACTGGAGTAGTCACCAAATTAGGGGATTAAAACTTTAGAAAACTGCAAGCATGGTTAATAAAATTAAGTATACTTCACAGTGTGAGACAGAAGAAAAATTTCTCAAAGCTATGATTTCAAAATCAATCAATATTCAATAGGAGATTGTTTGAACGTTTGACCTAAGTCATTGGTCTGTTTTTCATCCGTTTTTGTCTATTCAAAAGGAAGAGATGGCTGGGAAGCTCAATTTTTTCAAAATAAATCACTTTTAAAACGCATAGTAGCAATACTTTAATGAAAAAACTCAACGGTCTATAACTTATTCAAAATCATTTAAAACTAGTTTACTATTTACAAAACACATTAGTTTAAAGTTAATAGGTTTTATATTCATCTTTCTTGTAAAATGACTTCAAATTGGTTTAAATCAGTGGTTTAAATTTAACTCAAAAAGTTTCGGTCAAAAATAAGATTGGGTTACATATTAAATAAAGTATTTCGCCAGGGTACTGCTGTCACCCTTTGAATGAAATTAATATCAATTTATAAAGCACATGCAATATTATTCATTTTCTCAAGTTGCTGATTTGAATCTCGTTCCAAATGAAATGAAGTTTAGGTCGTTTAATATTTAAATATTACCTTTTCGCATTTTTTGAGCCCGCATTCTAACTCAAACGTCTTCGTCATGAATTACTTCGTCCTTTAATTTCAATGAATCACCCTTACGCGCATGCTCGGACCGCAGTGCTTCGTACAGCGGATTGCCAAAGTCGACAGCTTCATGATCATGTAAATGAACAGGCTTGATACTGCTCACTTCTTCAACAACGCGATCTTGCGCCGGATTACTTTGATACAGCGGATTTCCCCAATCCGATATTTCGACGTCACTGTTTTCATGGCTCCCATGAACTTTGAGCACAGCGGCATCCGAGAAATTATCTGGGCCCTGTTTAATTCCATTACGATCGGAACTACCACCCTGTAGTTTCGCATTTGTCCCGCAAAGTGGGTTCTCAATTACAGGAGATCCCATATTTGAAATGTACATAGAGTGGTCGCTTTGTCCTCCCCGTTCACCCACCAAGTCATCTTCATCGACAAAACCGGGATTTACATTCCAGGAGTTTAATTCCATAGCTGGCTCTGATATGACGATATTTTTGTCGTCCAAAGGCGTTCTATTGTTACTGAAGCTATATCGTCTTCGAACAAAAAATAGCAAAACGAGAGCCAATAAACCTTAAGAAAAAGTGTTGAAACATTTTTACCGAGCGCAAACGACGTCAAGTTCTTTCCATACTTGTATAGCAGTCTTGCATGTGGTGAAAAACACATCAACACATGGGAATCACATGATGTGCTTGTTTGTACAAGAAAAAAACAGCCACTGAGTTGACGACTATTAGTTGCTCAAGAGATTTACTAAAACCCAATTATGGTCAACAAAACTATACTTACAAAGGAACAGAAACCCTCCAACAGCTCCACCAACGGCTGGGGAGTGATTTTTACCGTCAGAAGCCTTAACAGCACCAGCAGAAGCAATTCGAGGTTCACCTGTTGTCGAGCTGATATTATCCGGGTGAGTGGTTGGTTGTCTAGTAGTAGCAGGCTCTAAATTACAATAGTAAAACAAAATTGTTAGTGCTTTCGTAATACCAGTCGGATTATGGACTGGCAAGTCAGAAGTAGATAATAATCAACCTTCTTCACTTTCTGACGGGCTGATCTTATCCGGGTTGGTGGTTGGTCGTCTAGTCACTAAATTCAAATACCAAAACAAAACGTGAGTGCTCTTTCAATATCAGTAGGGTAATTGACTTCCAAGTGAGCATTTGACAAAACTTCGACAAAATTAGTAATCTATATTTTGAACATAGTTGGGGGTATTTTATAAAAAAATTTTACTATAAATATATAAATATTAGTGCAACCTGGCTTTTATTATGAGAAATGAATACTATGTCCAAATTAAAACTCAGCAAGATCAATAGCTCGCGTGATTGAAACGCGCGTGACGGTGAACCAATCAAGTACTCGTGCCAATAATCAGTAACACTAATAATAACAACTTAATTTGAGTGACTTTTTTATATGAAAGTTAAGTCCGTGGTGAGAATCGAAAACAAAAACAATAATGGTGAAAGATGCTTGTACCATCGATTCATGATTTTGAGCTTCTTAAGATTCATCACATAGAGCTTTATCGTATTAAAGTATGCCAGAGCCATGAAACCAAAAAACAAGTTTTTCATACCGCGCAAGTTTCTCCAACTGATAGTCACACCATTACAAGTAGTGATTGACCGATTGCACTACGATCGGAAATGACCGGTAACCGATTGTTCATACTGCAATATCGCCGATACCGATTGTTTTACTGACGTCATAGTACGCTTAGCTTATCGAAAGATCGAGGTATGTTTCAGTTACCAGTTACCAGTTTCAGCAGTTTGGCAGCCCCATGTAATGTATGTGTTAAAAGAATTCAACTTTTACATTTTAAACGCCAGCATAAAACTGTCCCTTGTTCGAAAACACCCATTTTGTTTCGTTCTTCCTCTGCAATACTACTACAGTTTGAATACTAGGGCTTCGATCTTTCGACCATGTCAGCATATATGTTGATGTAAAACAGTTTGGTTTTGTAACAATCGGTTGTACACAATCGGTAAATACGGAGAATATCACCGATACCGATTGTTCGCCGATACGGCAATTATCGGTTCGATAACGATACTAATAATCGCTCAATCACTAATTACAAGCAAAGAAGTAATGTAACGTTACACTATTTTATTGCATGTAATGGTGTGGCTACATCGGTTGAAGAAACCTACAAAGCGTTCAGCGATTCGTCCCACAACAAAACGATGCATTGGCAATGTGCTTGTCATGAAGTAGACATGGCCAAAGATTAGAGACTAACAGATGTCCGACTTAGTCTTCAAGCCTGTGATTTTGGCGTAAGTGGCCGCCATTAACGTAGCAAGTGCCCTAAACAGAGACCGTCACCCCCCGGGTGCCGTTTTCAAAATCATTTGTTCAGGGGGTGAATGCCTCTCTGTAGGACATTGCTAGGTTAATCGCCGCCATTGAAATCGCAGGAAAATCGACTTACGCAATTTTGGGGTAGTCGGACATCTGTTAGTCTCTCATCTGTGACATGGCGTAGTGAAACTCAACATTTATCTACTTGATAACGTCCCCCAACAGAATGGTTGTGGAACGACGCGAGGTATATGAATGTGTTGTAAGTGTCTCCAAATGATAGATACCACTATGACAAGCGAAGTATCTTTACCTAAATAGCATTTTGAAATGTCATTAGCCCCTTTGGTTTCAGTCACGTGCCCACTGGGGCAAGGTAAACAGGTAAACTGTCCTCTCCTTGACTGATACGTGTTCCTAGGACAATACAAACATCTCCCAATCGCTCCAGTGATAACCCCATAAGTCCCCACAGGACAGATAACTGGAAGAAATAATGCTGTTCAGACAAAGTAAAATTCGTAAAAATGTCAAAATGACTTTTTTGGGCAAATGTATCGATTTTTAATGCATGGAAAGAATATGGGACGACTTAGGTCTTCATTGGAAGTTTCCAAAAATTTCGCCAGCAAGAGCTTTTATGTTCTTGATGGTAAATATCAAATTTCTCTAAACACATTGTTGTGATGCGAAAATGAGCTTTTGTTTACTAATACATCAATTAGTAATGTCCGGTGTAAATTTGGGATGGTTTAAGGCACAATTGGAAGTTCGGGGGACGAATTGAGCATTTTCACTGAGTGGGTTACCCAATATACTTTCGAATTTGTCTAGACAAGTAAGACAACAATTTGTTCACCTTGGCATTCACTGTTGTAGATTGACCCTTCGTGCTTTGTCGTGAAACCTTCGAGACATTCCGTGCACTGTATCCGTCCGCTGTCTGACTGGTAGCTACCCACCCGGCAAGGAACGCAACTTGCTACTGAATTTTCATCTGTTTCTCCATAAAAACCGGGCGGACAATAAACTACAAACGGAAAATTAGACATAAACAAAATGATGAAACAACTTTTCTCAAAATATTTCTCCAAACCATATCTCCAATGAGTATGTCTTCACTGCGCATAAGTTTGCAAAAACATGAACAAAAGGATAAAACAAATACGTCAGTTAAGTTTTGAAACAACACTTCGTTGACAATGACCACTCTGGGCCCACAATCAATCACATCAGCGTAAAACGTTTCTGCATAGCAAAACTTTATCTCACCACATCTGAAATCCTTCTTAAGTTCCCTTCCACGAGAACACACCGAACTGACGTCTTCAACACCAAGTGAATTTTTCTCAACCAAAAATTTGTGATCTCCAAGGCCAAACGACAAAAGGCCGTCGTTAACAGCTTGCATGAGACCACTAATAGCGACGCGCAGGTCTTGCAAAGGGCCAATCACGTTCTTTGCAACCTTTTCAAAATTCTGAAGGCTGGATTGACCATTGATATTTTTGCCAACGATTTGGAAAACCCATTGGCAAACTTTAGAGGCAGCTACCGAGCGACATTGAGTTAGATATAACTTCTTCACCTCCGCAATTAACGAATTTGAAGTGTTTGGATTTGTAGAGTTGGTCGGATTTGCATTGGCGAAAAAAGACAACAATTTAGAGAGTTCTGATTGGATATCCTCGTAACCTATCGACTCCGGTTCTGCTCTTTTTACTCTTGAAACATTTCCATTTCCGACCAAACTTATTGATAAAGTTGCAACAGGGATAGGAATATCGAAATTTAAAACTTTGACAAAACTGGTTCTCGAACGACTGCTGGCATAAATATTACTTACTTCACAGTAATACCAACCTTCGACCCTAATTCTGACTGGGATGAAATTTAGATAAGAAAATGTCTGGCTTATTAATTTGACAAATACGCTGGAGTTTTTAGCTTTGAACCACCATTGATACGTTACATTGATGTCTGTGCTCACTGCTTCGCATCTTAGTGAATTGTTTGTATACAGAATGGCGTTGAGGCGTTTGATTGGCTGAATAATAACACGTGGCGCGAGGTGGACTAAAACCGTGGCAGGGGTTGACGTTTTCATGGAAACATGATTCGCCACCACGCATGTGTATTTACCAGAATTTTCGGAGGTCATGTTCTGTACAAGAAGAATGTTCGCCGTTTGATCAGGCAAGAAATCACCATTGAACTTCCAATAATAACTTAACGAATCACCAGTTGCGTTACAAGCTAAAACCAATCGTTGACCTGCGCCAATTTCCGTAACAACTTTGGGATGTTTCGTTATATTGGGTGCCCTTGCGCAAAACAATTGCACTTTGCGCATGTCTTTTAAAATGCTCAAAATATTCGACGAAGCTTCATTGGCTAGATCCAAAGTGACATTGGCATTTTCACTCAAACGAGCGAACTCATTTCGAAGTTTCGCAATAAACATACGGAGTTCACTAGTCCCAGGCAATCCCGACGCTTCATTCATTTCGGCTAAACTGTCTGTTCTGAATACAACGCAATCTTCAAATCCACTACATTCTTGCGAAAGCGAGCTATTATCAAACAGATTCACCATAACAGAGAACCAGTTCTTAAAAAGCAAATCCGAGTTTAGATGCAAAGGCTTATATCCATCTTCTTGTGCCTCGTTTTCAAGCTCGTTTACAGCCGACATAATTCTACCATGTTTAACTCTATTAAAGTACGAATCCGTTTCAATTCCGATGTGAAACGCATCCATTGCGGTCGAATTAATACGAAGCTTTTCCAGTACTTTACTTGCGTCGAATTTACTAGATGTATCATTTTTCTCTAAAGACATCTGGGTGAGTATTCTCGCTTTGTTTGTAAGATTAAACAACGACCCAATGATATCGTGTAATCCTTGTTCGTAGTTAGTAAACTCCGAACATAGTCTATGATATTTTTGCAACCTTGACCGTGCATATTCATTAGTTTTGTTAAAAGCAACTGAACGTCTCTTCCGTGAAGTTTCATCAAATTCCTCGGCATATAACTCTACTATTTCTTTCGCAATACTGCTCAGCGACGTGTTCATCGCTCTAAAATTCAACACTGTATTCAAAACCTTTCGTGTGTTGTTGACTTTAAGCTCAAACCTTACGGGTAATAAATAATTTCCGCCTTTTTGAATTATAACGTTAAAGCTCGTTGCATCGAACTTAACTCCAATAACATTTTTCGTTGTTTCGTCAAGCAACCGTATCAGCTTAAGTTTTCGAACTAAAGAACTTGAAACATTTCGTACTGCGTCTATGCTAGAAGCATAAGCGCTACGAAGTCTCTTTACTGTGTCTTCGGTGGAATTAAGAAGATTTCTAGCGGAAGCAAAACGTATTTCAGCCTTTCTCGCTCGAATCTGTAAATAAAAGTTCACCTCTTTGGAAAGTTCCACGAGTCCCAAAGTACTATTGGTTTCATTGTACACGAGGTTACGCAAGGCATCTTTTCGCATTAGGGCACAGAAAAGTTTTTCGACAATGCATGAACGGTTTAAAAGTTTAAAAGCACAAGGAATCGTCTCGCAACAAGTTGTGGGGATAACCTCCGAAGTCACGTGGGTGTCACATGGTTGCTCGCATTCGTACGACGCGTAGAACTTTTCATAACGAAAAGCGGAAACATTACAGGATTTTGTGGATAAACTACAATCCCAATGTCCATTGCGGTCATCTACTTCGCAAAGCTTGTCGGAATCATTGGTTTTCGTAATGTGGCAGACATCTTGTTTTTCAGTTCCGGGAAAAAGTTGAGCTTTGTCATCTCGTTCCGAGCTAAATTCATCTTTATTGCTGTTGAAATTATTCCTTCCGAACGAATAGATATTTTCTTGAGTACTAAGTAGTGTTTGCTTCAGCTTATTCTTCACTAACTCGTCTTTTACGTAAACTCTGGTGCATTCTTCTCGTCTGCAAGGCACCAAAATTGAACTCGTTTCAACAAGCCGCGGCTCAGTTTTACTACAAGTCGAAAGACAAGTCCTTTTCGATTTTCCCTTCACTTCGAAGCCGCAATGCTCGCAAACAACGCCAGCCTGACAAATTTCGGGGCACTTCTCGATTTCGTGACATAATGTATCCAAACGCGCTTTCAAGTTAGAAAAAGCAGTCGTCTTGTTTTGCAAGCCTCTTAAATGCCTTTCGCTTGCTTCCAAGCGTCTTTTCGACGTTTCGTACTCCCTTTGCGACTCGTCGAACTCTTGCTTTTTAACTTCGAGGAGAGATAACGCATTTTGAAGACGGTTTTTAGCTCTTTCCTCCGTTTTTTCCAACGAAGCGACTCGTTTTCGTGCTCTGTCGTAAACACTGTACGCGTAGGAATATATAATATCCTTCAAGGAATCCACAAGACTGTCTTTGCCCGTTCTAAACGTCCCTGATGCATTGTATTTTTGCTCATCCCAACTCTTCAACGACGAAAAGCAGTTCAAATCGGCTTCAAAATGTCCATGAATCTTCCCACTTGCGTTGAAACTCACACCGTCTTTTCCGAAGTGTACATACACAAAATCATCAAATCCCAATAACTCCACTTTACTTTCGAATGACCCCATCGAACTCCGACTGTTTTCAGTAGATATATTTATTCCTACCGAAAGGTTACTTGTCTCAAATAAGCCGTATTTCTTAATGGCATTCACTTCTCCTTTGCCTTTTAACAAAATAGCTTTATCAGTCGATTTTTCTCTTGTTTTTAAAGTTATTCCAATGTCTTCAAAACGTAGTGGGCCAAATTTCAAAACGCCTTGAAACACCATACTAATTCCAACAATTTCAGATACGTTGCCAGCCGGTCCGGCTTGCAGATTCGTCCCAACAAAAGCACGGATAACGTTAACGGAAGAACCTTCGACAAATCTTGCCAAGTCAGAGTATAAAAACGGCCAGTTTTCGTAAGAATTGGAGATGTACAGTCCTTCGAGAATGCTTCGGTTTCGTTTATCGCCTGTAGTTTTCAAAAAGCGCTTTAGAATCGTATTCAACTGTCTAGGTCAGGGATTGTACATGTTCATAACATACGAGTCATTCATAGAAGAAACACATTTTATCTTTTCACTCAAAAGCTTTATCTTCATTAATTGCAAAGTCAGAGATTGTACATATTTATGATATTAGAGTCATTTGAAGACCTGCATTGAATCTTCTCATGTAAAATTTTATCTTCATTGATTAATAGACACTTCCCGAATTTAAATTTCGCGCGAAACATATAACATGAAAACGAGGCGGGCAATGATAAATCAGAATCAAAGGATTCAAAGGAATCAAGAGATTCTTTTTCTGTCTTGCTAGCATTCAAATTGAAAAAATCGGACGACACTTCGACGCTCTCAGGCAATGCCGCCATCATTGACTCTGATTTATCATTGCCCGCCTTGTTTTCATGTTATATGTTTCGCGCGAAATTTAAATTCGGGAAGTGTCTATAAACTGATACTAAATTCTATACTTACCTCCAAATGAAGCAAAACTAGTAGAATCCGCGACATTAAAGACCACGCGTGTCATTTTTCCTTCCACATTGAACTGTGTAGTCAATTTCATGTTTCCGTACAGATTCACTGACCATTCTTCATCCAACGGTGACTCAAGAATCTATTAGAGCATTAAAACCATTAATTTGCAAACAAAGACTTCGGTCAAATCTCGAAACCATATCTCCAATGACTACGTCTTCACCACGCACGAGTTTGCATAAACATGAACAAAAACATAGCGCAAAGACTTCGATCGACTCTTAAAATGTGCCTTTAAAGCCTGTTCTCCACTACCCGAATTTTTTCGAGCGAAAAATAAATGCAGCAACGTGATTCGCTAGCAAAATAATTTGCCGCGAAAAAGTCGAAAATAAGCCAATCACGTTGCCAGATTTCTTCTTCGCGCGAACAAATTCGCGTAGTGGAGAACGGGCCTAACGAATAACTACGTCTTAAATCTGCAAAGTATTTCCAAACTTACCTTATCAACATTTCCAACACTGACAATCATTGTGCCTAGAAAATCGAGATGTGCAGCAATATCTCGCCCAGCAAAAGATTTCTTCACCCGACCAACTAACGAAAGATTTCCTTTCATTTCTAAATTTGTTTTGATCAATTTCTCGCCATTCCAAAACTGTTCTTCCCCGAACGAATGTATAGCGTTATTCTTAGAAATTTGAAAAGAAGTCACGCTAATATCCCAGCCATTTTCCTTCAATCTTTTAAAAACAGACGACTTCTGAACATATTTCAAATGTTCGTGAGATATGCCAAGAATTACGTTCAATGGCGAAGTACTGCATAGATCAACAGCCAATGAAATACGTGAATTCCCATTAGATGAGTTCAAAATATCGCCGTCGTTTTCAAAAGTCACATTAATGTTTGGAGAACGTAAAAGTGAAAACATAGAGTCGTCTACAAACGGTTGCCCTTTACCGACATTTTTTTCACGTAGTTTTTTACCAGACAAAAACTGCGTTTTTGTATCGGAAAAGAAAAAGGTTTTTGTGCTTATTCCACGCCGTAATTTCAAATTCAGCCATTTTGGAAAACTGTCTTTTAAAGCTTCCAAGAAAGACTTTGTCAAAACGTGATATTTTGTAAGCTGTTCCAGTGAGTAACTCGGCTGCACTTTACATTTTTCATCTATTAGCCGCCACTTGCTGGATAGACTGGTACCGAACAAAGACAAAGGCAACTTCGTCCTCCCAACATGCAATACGACAACACCATTGGACGACGTCACAGACCCCGCTACCGACCACGGTTTGGTCGATGATAAAACTATTACGTCACTATTTCTGGGACACACCTTCAATTCCAGTTCGTGACAACCAATGGGAAACTGCAGATTTGTCGTCCAATTTACTGCCGTTTGATTGGTGGAATTTTGAATGACGTCGACAAATATTATGTCATTACCGGGTGGAGCAAACTGGGCAGCGTTAGGACCCGATATGGAATATTGAATGAAGTACAACCCAGGTTGGCGAGCAAATACTTTCAGAGACTGGCGAGAGGAAGTAGAATTGAATACCAAATACGGCGGACTGAATATGACGTCACGACTGCTGGGTGTAAGAATGACGTGCCCAGAAAGCAAAGGCGAAGATTGGAACTGCAAAGGTAATGAAGGGATCACAGTCGATATTCGTGGATATTTAGGGGTAGTAATATATCCAATATGGCAGTTTATCCCTCGATATCCAGTGTTGCTGCAATTACATGTGTACCGTGATGAGCTGAGTGGAGTGCAGGTTCCATTACGTTCACATGGGTTTCGTTCACAAGCCGTTGACTCTGGAAAATAACGTTAATCCCAATGACTAAATTATGAAAACTTCACAAAGCGAGTCAAACTAACAGGTCTTTGACATTTATCCACAGATTAACTACTTACTTGTGCAAGTAAGATTCCCAGGCTCCCATAGTCCACGTGCATTACACGTGATCTTCGTCATTCCAGCCATGAAATAGCCACGCAGGCACCCAACATAGCACTCTGATCTGAACGTCGTGTCGCATGGAAAGTAAACGAAGCCCATTTGAGGCGCTGGAGCTTTTGGACAATGAATGACTGCGAAAAAACTTCATTTATTAAACAGTTACTGTTTGAATTGCAGAAATGAATGAAGGTGAAGTTGTTGCATTTTAAAAATGACTCAAATATTATAATTATACCTACAATGCTTGACCTAGATATAGACAGTTTCGTATGACTTACTTTCACACACTGCCTTGTCACCAGTCCACCTTCCACTCGCACTGCACGAGCGATTGCTTGAGCCACGTAACTCGTACCCAGGATTACAGCTGAACTTACACGTGTGGTCCGTAGTATTACCAGTACACTGCATCACACCATTCGCTGGAGTGTCAATACTTTCGCAATCTTGGCCTACATAAATAAAGCAAATCTACACGGTTCCAATCATGCTCTAAACTTCATTTTCAGTGAACTTTACCGCACAGTGAATGGTTGTAAAATTCAGGGACCGGTAGTTCAAAGATAGATTAACACTAATCCAGGGTTAAGATTTAACCACCTGGGGCCGGTTGTTCAAAGCTGGGTTAGCGTTAAAACCTGGGTTAAAATTTAA
>JAODVQ020363483.1:0-11504 GCA_025400075.2 Phenganax stokvisi | reverse complement strand
TCGCTGAGATACGCCACCTTCCTTCAGCTCATACACAACTCTCGGGCATTACCCTCTGCTGGCTGCGAAATTCGAATCACGAGTGATCCCGACGAGCAGTTCCGTATAGACGGTAGTTGGCAGCAGTGCGCTTTCGTTGGCCAGCCGTCCCAACAGACCGCTCCACGTTAGTCGGCTGCCCGATGAGTCGGCTTAACGACTACGGCGGGGGCCACGAGTACACTTGTTTCGGCTACGACTCCCAGCGGTGAGTCGGAGGCCTATCGGATGAGTTGACTGCATCCAGGTCGTCGACGAACGCCGGGTCGCTTGCGGCACTATCACACCAAATGCTGAGCGCTTCCCCCAGAGTGGCATCTTCAGCGCCACCTTCGATCGGCACGATTCGCGCTACGGGTCTTCCATTCTGCTTGACGACGAACGAGTCCCGGCGACAGTGCACCTAGGAGAGAACATCTCCGAGACTGCGGGCGAGGTCCGTAGCTCGAATCGTATGTTCCATAGTTCTGTATTCTGCAGAATCACATTCCGCGCTTGGACCCGCGCCGGAACTGTTGGGGTCAGTCCGCTAACGCGGAATGACACTTGCTCGCACACCGGTGGGGTCTGGAATTGCCGTCCAACAACACGACATAGCGGCTGGCTGGAGCGATCTTGGCGCAACGCCGCTACGAGGCGGCCGTTGAGGGAGCCATGTGCATGATACTGGGCAGTCGACCGGCTGGCGTTGAGGATCAACGTTGCAAGCCTCCTCCGGCGCTTGCAACGCGGTCAGCACAGGCCAACCACCTCTGACTCTACGACGGGAGGTCGCGCCGCCAAGGCTAGTCGACGAAGTAGCCTGCGCCGACCAGAATCGGAATGCCGTAGGCTGTGACCCGCTGGACAATCGAGACCTTGCGCCCCCTGCTGCCAGTTGCCGGGTTGATCGTGTCGTAGTACAGAAAGATCTCGCCGAATGCGTCTCCGATGGCAGTCACGTCGCGTCCCACGAACGGATCCTCGGCCAAGGTGCCTCGCGTCCATTCCGCGAGCCTCACTCCGTTCACGGCCAGCCCGCGGCCGGTGAATACGTGATTGCCTGCCAGGTCCACTCCGAACACGTAGACCGAGCCGGACTTCCAGCGCTCGTCGGTCCGAAACATCTGTGTCGCGAAATACCCTTTTGCCTCGACCTGCAGGGCAGCGCAGCGCACGAATTCCCGCAGTTTGGCGTTGGATGGATCAGCAGAAAGTCCGGCGGCATTGACTTCCTCCCTCTCGCAAGCGCCGGGGAAGTCGCGCCGATACACACCCGAGCCGATGTAGGCCGGCGTTCCGTTCCAATCGACCGGCAGGATGTACGAAGCCTTCGGGGCGGGGGTGCCGGTGGCGGGATTCGTGAACGTGTAGTAGAACCAGCCGCCGCCGTACTCCTCGATCACGCGCACTGCCGCGACCTGGCGATCGGCCCCGAAGCTGTCCGTCCGGTCGAAGGTCGTCCACTCCTCCCGGGCTGGGACAGGAGGGAACAGCAGTGACCTAGCCTTGCTTCCGTCAGGAATCAGTTCCACGCCAAAGATGTAGGTCGGCCCGCTCTTCCAGCGCGGGTCGTTGTGGAAAACCTCGTAGGCCGCATCGACGCCCACCTCTTGGATCAATTCGTGCGCGCAGTGCACAAACGCCTCGACGTCCGCTTCTGTCCTCACTGCGCTAGCTGCGATGCTTCGCTCCGCACAAGCAGCTTCGGACTGCGCTGGAGCAATTAGAACGGCGGTACAGAAAATAGCAGCCTTAAACCCTAAGGAAGCATTACGGAAAGTTCTCATTTCTCGAACATACCAGAACGTGAGCCGGCTCTGGAATCCGGCACGGTAGCACCACCTCCATCGAAGGTGTATCTGTACGCGGAAGAGATTCCCCCGCCACCTGTTGGGCGTCTGGCGGCGCTTCGTCTAGCCCGTCCGCCATATCGAGGGCGGCTCCGCACCATGCCAGAGATCGGGCGATTCGCGGTATAGAATAGTGACAGTGTGGGCACGGACAAGGGCAGCCCGCAGTTGACAAGTTACGAGCTATAGCCCTTGGCGTGGCATGGACGACTCTGAGCGGGAGGATATTGTGCAAAGTGCAGCGGACGTAACACCGGGTGGGCCACACCGCATCCTAGTGGTCGACGACGAGCCTGATCTGGAACAACTGGTTCGGCAGCGGATGCGGCGCGAGATCCGCTCCGGGCAGTTCGTGATGGAGTTCGCCCACAACGGCTTGGAAGCGCTGGCCAAGCTGGACCAAAAGGATCGTTTCGACATCGTCCTGTCGGACATCAACATGCCCCAGATGGACGGACTGGAGTTGCTGCAACGGATTCCGAGCGTCGATCCGGACGTGCGCGCCGTGGTTGTCTCCGCCTACGGGGATATGAAGAACATTCGCACCGCGATGAATCGGGGGGCGTTCGATTTCGTCACCAAGCCGATCGATTTCGGCGACTTGCGCGTGACGATCGACCGCACCCTGGAAAACTCGGTGGTCTGGAAGCAGGCGATGGAGTCGCGCGATCAGTTGGCGGTGTTGGAGAGCGAGCTCGACGTGGCCCGCCGGATGCAGGCCTCGATCCTTCCGACCGAGTTTCCGAAGACTGACAGCTTCGAAGTCTACGCCAACATGGAGCCAGCCCAAGCGGTCGGCGGGGATTTCTATGATGTGCAAGACCTGCCCGACGGACGCATAGGCATGGCCATCGCTGACGTGTCGGGCAAGGGCGTGCCGGCGGGATTGTTCATGATGTCCAGCCGAACCCTGCTCAAGGGGGCCGCGATTGGATCGAGCGACCCGGCGGAGGTGCTTCAGACTGTCAACGGCGTGCTTAGCGATGACAACGCCGAAATGATGTTCGTGACAGTGTTGTACGCGGTGTTCGACCCCGAGACTCGCACCTACACCTACGCCAGCGGAGGCCACGATAGCCCGTTGGTGGTGCATGCGGATGGCTCTGCGACACTGCTGCCGCACACCGGGGGAGTCGCGCTGGGCGTGATGCCGGGGATGGAGTACCAGACGCACTCGGTGACGCTGGAAAAAGGCGACACGGTGCTGCTGTACACGGACGGAGTGACCGAAGCGCAGAACGTCGACGGGGAGCAGTTCGGCTTGGAGCGGTTGCACGAGATTTTCCGCGATCAGGCGCCGGAAGGGGCGGAGACGGCTACCGACGGGGTATTCCGAGCGGTGCGGGAGTTTGCGGGAGGGGCAGCGCAGTTCGATGACATCACATGCCTAGCGCTCAGCCAGTGGAGCTAGGCAGCAATGTCGAATCAGCTCAGCCTCAACTTGGAGTCCAGCCTCGATGCGCTGGGCCAGATTGAGGAGGCGGTCTCAGAGTTCGGGGCTAAGCACGAATGGCCCGCGGATCTGTTATTTCATGTGCAGCTGACGCTGGATGAATTGGTGACCAACGTGATCAATCACGGTTACGGGGCAGGCGGGCACAGCTTTCAGATCACGGTCAACTCCAAGCCAGAGGCGGTGGAGATCGAACTCGTCGATGAAGCGCGCCCGTTCGATCCAGTGCATGATGCCCCGCAACCGGCTATCGACGCGAGTGTGCAGGAGCGGGAAGTAGGCGGACTGGGCGTGCATATCGTGAAAGAGCTAATGGACGAAATCGAGTACAGGCGTGAGGACGGCAAGAACTGCCTGACGCTCGTGAAGAAGCGCTGATCGTCCCGACAGATCGCTGCTTGTCAGCATCAAGCAGCGCGTGTTTGTCTTAGCTACAGCCAGACACCGGTCGGCGCTACTGAACTTTCGCCACGAGCCCGATTGGAACGACTGAGCCGCCTCGCTGGTGCGGAGCGGCGGAGTCACACCGATTGCGCAGAAGTTGAACTCGACCGCGCCAAGTGCCTGATCGTCAGCACAGACATCGGCAGATTGATCGGGCCAGGCGCACTTCAGCCGCTGAACGATGCCACGGCCTCTTTCCTTGTCTTATGAATCGAGACGACTTCGTCAACGCCGATCGCGAATAACTTGCGGACGTGCGGTTCAATCTCGCACAAGGCGAACCCTACGGCCCGTTGGTTGAGATCCTTGGCGGTTAGGAGAATCGCACGCAGCCCGGCACTGCCGATGTACTTGAGCGGTTCGAAGTCAACTACTAACGCACGGTCACCCTCTTGGACGATCTCGCAGAGCGCACGCTGGAATGCTCCGGCGTTGTCGCTGTCTACTCGGGCGCAACTGGTAACGATCACTACGCCGTGAGTTCGCTCGAAATCCAACTTCATGCCAACTGTCCCTATAGTCTTTTCCCTTATGCACTAGACAGCCCATACTGACTTTCGCAATCGCAAGCATAGCACTTAAGCGGAAGCGTTCGCGGCTGACGTAGGCTGCGCGAGGACCAGCAGCGGCGCGGCCCGCTGCCATGCTAGGGGCCGCGGGATACCTAGGCTGCGCTCTGGCCTTAGGCCGCAACGTCAGAGCCTGAGTCAATTGGCCAGGCAGCTACCGCCGTAGACAGCGAACAATCGGCGCTGGGCCTGATAGCACACATGCTATATTCTTGCGGTATGGCCTGACGTGTTGCGACGCTGAACGACGGGGCGGACAGGGAGTTCGACGCGCTACCCGTCGACATCCGGACGCAACCGCGCACGCTTGCCAGTTGATTGCCACCGTTGGCTTGGAGCGAATGCGCACGCCGTATGCCGGGCACCTGACCGGCCCGCTGTGGGAAATGCGCCTCGCAGGTCGGGATTGGACTGCCCGGGCGCTCTATGTCGCTGCAACCGAGCGGAGCGTTGTGGTGGTCCCGGTGTTCGTGAAGAAGACCCGGCGCGCGCCACGCCGGGAGATTGAGGTGCCGCTGTGGCGCGAGGGGGGTATTGCGATGACCAAGGTTGCTGAACTGCACGAGCGGTGGAGCCGGGAAGCTGACTACCGCGAGGCGTACGAGCGGCCAGGCTAGGACCGGAGATCGAGGTGGCGCGCGCGCTAATCGAGGCACGCACGCGCGCCGGCCTCACCCAGGCAGAGTTGGCGGTTCGGATGAAGACGACACAATCGGCGGTGGCGCGCATGGAGAGCGGACGGGTGCCGCCGTCGATGCGGACGCTGGCGAAGGTCGCGCGAGCGACAGGTACTCGTTTGCGAATCAGCTTCGAGCAGGGATGAGGCGGGATGACAGAAGCCTGCCAGCGCTCGGAGATGCGGCGTGTGCCGCCAAGCGCTACATGATGACAGCATATATGCTATCATTCGAAAGTGAGGAGGGTCGTCGTCGATACGAACGTCCTAGTTTCAGCGGTTCTTTCGCCAGATGGGGCGGCACGGGAGGTCGCAAGGCAGTGTCTGCTGGGCCGTGCCCGCCCCCTGGTGAGCAATGCCCTGTTCCTGGAATACGAGGATGTATTGGCAAGAGACGAACTGTTCGCCGAGGCTTTGATCACGTCACAAGATCGAGCGGTACTGCTGGACGCCTTCCTCAGTGTCTGCGAATGGGTCAGTATCACCTTTCTTTGGCGCCCGAACCTGCCCGACGAGTCTGACAATCATTTGATCGAGCTAGCAGTTGCGGGCCATGCGGAGTCGGTCATTACAGGCAACACCAAAGATATCGCAGGAGGTGAACTGATCTTCGATACGATTCGTATCGTCACGCCAAGCGCTTGGCTGAAGGAGGATGACTGAGATGGCAACATTAACGATCCGGGTGCCTGATGCCCATAGGGATCGGCTGGCTGCTATGGCCGCACAACGTGGCGTAAGCGTCAACAAGCTGATGGAGGAACTCTCCGCAAGGGCGTTGGCAGAGCACGATACCGAGATGCGGTTTCGACTGCGAGCGGCCCGCGGAACTGTCACGCGTGGTCTGGCAGTGCTCGAAAGTCTGGATCGCAGGCATTCGCCAGGCAAAGTCCCATGATCTACAACGATCAATGAGTGCCCGCTCGCTAGCTTGGCGGGCAAATTGCGGGACTGACACCCGTTGCCACGGGGAGCTTCAGTCCAACGCCTATCAGTCCGCGGTTTCGTCGAATCCATCCGCGTCCGGGATGTCTTGACGAGCCAAGGCGGACTTTCTATATGCCTCGCGACGGTGGAGCACTCGCGTGACTGATATGTCTTCCTCGTCGGTGTCTACATCTTCGTAGCGATACCTCACTCGCCAATCACCGACCCTGAGTCTGTACTGAGGCGACGCGAAGCCCCGCAAACGCTCTATGTCTCCCTGTCCCGAGACGGCCAGTCTGGCTACCGCGCGCTGGACCCGACCAGAGTCTCGTTTTGAGAGCTTCCTGAGATCCGATCGTACCTGTCTTGTCCAAGCGATGCTCCGAGCCTCGAGCAACTCACTCTAGGCGGAATTCTCGCTTGATCTCCTCATGCGGGATCCCCTTGCCGCCGTTTTGCCTGAGCCATTCTTCGGCTTCCGCGACCAACCGTGCTTCTTCCTCCGTTTCCGGCTCGTCAGATTCCGGGGCGTTGCGGCAGGCAGCAGCAAGAGGGCTCGGGTAAGTGGCTAGGAATTCCTTCGAGCCTGCGACTTGCCTGTCAGTCATCCGATCGATCTCTTCGTGGATTTCCTTGCGAATGTCAGACATTTCGAGTTCTCCCGCGTCCTTCGTTGTAGGCCCGCGTCGAGTGGCTATTTCAATGCCGGTATGAGGCGCGCACCCACCAACATGCTCGGATCGTAACAGAAGGCCGCCCCGAACTCCTCCTTGACGAATGCAACGCATTCCCGGCAATCAGTTGCGACTGAGGTTCGATGTGATCGTCCGTCACCATCCGCGCTGGTCACACGGTCGAACAAGCCCATCGATTGGGACGACCAGGCTGCGGACCGCCTTGATCAACAACCAGGCGGCGTAGGTTCCGTCAAAGCACCGGGCGTCAGCTTCGCCCGTAGGCGTGGAACACGTATTGCTGCACCATCCGCTGCGTGTTGAAGAATGAGCCGTTCAGCGAGATCGCCCCGCGCATCACGGCAGCGTAGGCGTTGCGTTGTTCGTAAAACAGCGGGAGCACAACCCGCTCCAGCTTGTCGTAGAGGGCGTGGGCGACGCTCACCCGGTCGTCGAGCGCTCCCCGGTAGTTCGCCGCCGACCAGCCGGTCACGCCTTCGACATGGCCTTCGAGCCACCAGCCGTCCAGCACACTCAGGCTCGGCACGCCGTTCAGCGCCGCCTTCATCCCGCTGGTCCCGGACGCTTCGCGGGTCTTCTCTGGCGAGTTTAGCCATAAGTCCGCGCCGCTGGTAAGGATCCGGCCCAAGTCCATCTCGTAATTCTGCAAGTAGACGATCTTGATCAGCCCCTCCAACGCGCGAGCCGCTTCGTGTACATCCTGGATCATGCCCTTGCCGCCCTCGTCGCGCGGATGTGCCTTGCCGCCGAATACCAGCTGGAACGGGCCGACATGTCGGGCGATCCAGCGCAGCCGATCCAGGTTCTGAAACAGCAAGTCACCGCGCTTGTAGGGCGTCGCCCGCCGCGCGAAGCCGATCGTGAACGTCTCCTCGTCCAGCACTTCGCCCGTGCGGTCGCGCACGGTCCGGATCAGCGCCAGCTTCGATTTATGGTGCGCCGCCATGATCTCGCCGGCGGGTATGTCGCTGGCGTAACGCAAGTAGACGCTGTCCCTGCGCCACTCCGGGATGTGCCGGTCGAACAGATCGCTCATTGCCGGGGCCGCCCACGTAACCGGGTGGATGCCGTTGGTCACTCCACGGACTCGGTAGCTGGGGAACATCTCCTGCGAGACCGCTTGATGGATCTTCGCCACGCCGTTGGCGTAGCGCGAGCATTCGAAGGCGAGCTTCGTCATGTTGAGCACGTCGCCCTCGAGCAGCCGGGCGGCTACCAGCAGGTCTGTCCTAGGCCTGCCAAGGACCTGTTCCACGAGCGACCGGGGGAAGCGATCGTGCCCGGCTGGGACCGGCGTGTGCGTGGTAAAGATGCAGCTCTCCCGAATCGTCGCCAAGTCCGCCTTCGTGGGGCGCTTGCCGCTCCGGGACTCGATCTGGTCCTCCAGCAGAGCCACGCCCAGCAGGGACGAGTGCCCCTCGTTCATGTGGTAGACCTCGGTGCCGCCGTGGCCTAGCGCGGCCAGGATCCGCTGGCCCGCGATGCCGAGAATCGCCTCCTGGCAGAGTCGGTAGCGGTCATCGCCGCCGTAGAGATAGTGAGTCAGGGCGCGATCCGCTTCGCAGTTCTCGTCAATGTCGCTGTCCAGCAGGAATACCGGAACGCTGTGGCCGGTGACGCCGGTGATGGTGAAGCGCCAGCAGCCAATGGTGACGTCGCGGCCCTCGATCTCGATGGAGACCTTGGCATCCATGCGCTCGAGCACGCCCTCCGGCGTCCACTCGACGGGGTGCTCTGCCTGCTGACCAGCAATGCTGATGGACTGCCTGAAGTAGCCCTTGCGGTAGAGCAGCGTCACTCCGACCATCGGGATGCCTAGGTCGGCCGCAGACCGCAGGGTGTCCCCCGCGAGTACGCCCAATCCCCCCGAATACGTCGGGATGGCCGAGTCCAGCCCGATCTCCATGGAGAAGTAGGCTACGCCCGCTAGGCTGCTGCCCGACGCTGCGGCCGAACCTGAGCTGGTCGGTGTTTCCGCCATGGTGTCAGGAGCTCGCGGTGCGTTCGGACGCGCGCGACAGCGTCAGCTTGGTTGCCCTGCCGGAAACTGGCAGGCGCACTCCGTACAGCCGAGCGTAGCGATTGAGCGTTGCTGTCCAGTTGTACTTCTCGCGGACTTCTCGGTCCGCGGCCTGCTGCATCCGCCGCAAGGCGTCTGGATTCTCAGCCAATGCCAGTGCGCGGCGCATGGCACTCGCCAGGCCACGCAGATTCTCGCGATCCGTGGTGGCGAAGTAGCCTAGGCCAGTCACGCCATCGACCACCTTGGACAGGCCGCCGACTTGGTTGACGATCGGCAGGTTTCCGTTCAACTGGGCGATCATGTCGATCAGCCCGCACGGCTCATAGCGCGACGGCACCAGCAAAAAATCCCCGGCTGCGTAGATCTTGGCCGCGAGACTGTCGCTAAACCCCCTGATCACTGCCACCCGGCCGGGAAACTCCTCTATCAGCCGCAGCAGGCCGGAGAAGACGAACGGCTGGTTGCCCTCGCCCAACACGCACAGGCCCGCCTCGGGGTTCGAGCCGAGCACTTCCTGAGCGGCGCGCACGGCGATGTCCACGCCCTTTTGGTCAGTCCAGCGGCCGACGAAGGTGAACAGGCAGCCGCCATCAACCAGACCCCGCAGGCTCCCGTGGCGGTCCGCGGAGCGCACGCCCCAAGTGGGGTCCAGGTTGCGCTTGGAGACCTGCTTCGCGAAGCGCTTGCGGAAGGCGGGTTTCCAACCGAAGCCGCCAGCGTCGGAGAGACGCATGCCCACTTGCCTGCGAATCGCTTCCGGGCCCTTCAGCGCAGCCGAGACTGCGTTGGTGATGCCTTCGAGCGGGATCGAATTGTGTGCCAGGAATTCCGAGAAGCCGCGCAAGTCGGCGTCGCCGCCCGAGGTGTGCAGGTATGCCCTTTGGACTTCCCAGGCATAGCCGTCGCTGACCGTGGTTAGGTGGTCGGCATACAGCGCGGCCGCCGCGAATGGATCGAACTCGCCTTCGATGACGCACTGGGACACGGCTGCCGGCGGCAAGCCGCTGGCCGCGGCCACGAATCCCAGATCGGCGCAGCGCTGCCGGTAGGAGACGCCGCAATTGTGGGCCGTCACCACGAAACGGCTGTCCGCACGCGGCGACGGCGGCTCGGCAAGCTTGGCCATCATCGGCAACATGGCGGTGTGGGCGTCGTGGCAATGGACGATCACAGGGCGGTGCTGCTTCTCGATCCAGGCCAACGCGGCCTTCTGCAGCAGCACGTTCATCGCGAAGTAGTCGAAGTGCCCGCTACCCTCTCCGAGAGGAAGTTCCTTGGGCGGGGGCTCCGCCCCGCAGACCATGCTGTCCTTGTCTGAGGCCTCCAAGATCGCCTTCACTTCGCTGGCTGTGTAGGTGTATGGCCGCTGCTTGCCTACGAAGCGGTCAGCGACCACTTGCGCCACCTGCAGGCGCACTGGCCCGGAGAACTGGATCGTCTCGATCGCCGCCGGCTCCGTGCGGTGCGGATTGTCCGAGTAGGCCATCGGGATGTCGTACGTCGCGGGATCCAAGTAGCGCACCTCGCGATGTTCCCAGGGCAACATCGCGGAGATGCGCTCGGCCAACAACCTTTGGCGCTCGTGGCTGTAACGGCCGTAGTGCGGCAGAAAGATGGTGCAATCAAGCCCCTGCTTGACACACTCGAGCGCCAGCTGCAGCACCACGTCGCCGACGCCGCCGGCAGCGGCGATCTCGGCGCACTCCCGCGCGACGTGGACGACGTGCGGAGCTTTGGCGCGCAAGGATGTCCTAGTGTTTTGCATGACTCCAGACCTACCTACCGATCCGAGGGCCGTAGACGGCAGTTGAGCTTACCCGGCCGACAGTGCAAACGCTACGCAACGCCACGATTCCCCCAATGACCCAGACCGCGGCTTGCGTGCGTGAACTCGAAGTTAGAGAGACCACCACCCTCCCGAGCCAACGCGAACGGAGCGGCCTCTTCGACTATATTATCGGTATCGGCGGCGGCCGTCAAACCTGCTGCCCGAGAACGCTCTCGGTCGCGCGCAGGGGTGATCTGGATGGCCTGAAGTGGTGGATTCCGGGCGCGGCCCAGCATGGCTGGGCCGCCTTGTCCCAGCGCTGCCAGCAAGAACATGGGCAGAGCCGTATCTCGGGGGACGCCGCACCCTCTCGGAGCGAGCCTGTTCCCCGACGGCGCGAATTTCGCACTGTTTTCCGAGCACTCGGAAGCGGTCGAGCTGTGCCTCTTCGATTCGCCCCGCCAGCGGCGCCCGACAGAGGTGCTGCCGCTGGAGGCGCGTACGGGCCGGGTCTTCCACGCGTGTTTCGCCGGGATCAGGGTGGGCCAGATCTACGGTTATCGCGTGCGCGGACCGTGGGACCCCGACGTCGGCCACCGATTCGATCCGTGCAAGGTCCTGTTGGATCCGTATGCCCGCGCCATCGCCCGCCCTCCGAAGTGGGGGCCGGAGGTCTATTCCTACAGCTCTGACACCTATCCCAATCCAGCTGCGCTGGATCAGGCCGGGAGCAACCTCGACAGCGGCGATTGCTCCCCACTGGGCATCGTGGTCGACGCGGCCCCTCCTCTTAGCGCGGCAAGCCGGCCTGGCACGAGCTGGCGCGACACGCTGATCTACGAGTTGCATGTCCGCGGCTTTACGAGAATCCACCCGGAAGTCGATCCGGGCTTGCGAGGCACGTATGCGGGCTTGGCATCCGAGCCCGTCTTGGAATACCTGCGCAGCTTGGGCGTTTCGGCCGTCGAGCTGCTGCCCGTGCAGCACTTTGTCGACGACCACCGGCTGACCAAGATCGGACTGACCAACTACTGGGGGTACCAACCGCTGGGCTACTTCGCGCCCGAACCGCGCTACT
>JAODVQ020363374.1:0-11504 GCA_025400075.2 Phenganax stokvisi | reverse complement strand
TTCCATCGTCGGTGTTAGTGTGGCAGCCATAGCTTTCAACGCCAGACCATGAGCTCCAATGCAAGCGCCCCGTGTTAGGCTGCGTATTATGTAACTGATTTTACGTATTATTATAGGGTCTTAGCGCCACGCCTTCAAAAAACCAAAAGCTCCATGCGTCAAAAGCTCCAGGCTCCAAGCTCCGTGCGTCAAAAGCTCCAAGCTTCGAGCGTCAAAAGGTGCCGTTCTCGGCTTCCATACTTTTCTCGCGAGGACCTGGTTGCAGCCCTTGACATTCCTTTGAACCGAACAGCAAATTCTTCTCTGTATGCGTCTTCAACATTTTTTCTTGAGGGACACCAAATTCGCTGTCTGTCAATGGAAGATATTACGGTACATAAAGGATCAAACTTTTACTGAAAGGGGTAGAGAATGGAAACAACAACTAGCTATTTATAACTTTCTGTTGCGAGCTCACTAAAACCGTACACGTTAGCAGAGTTGCCCGGGAACTAGGCTAACGATATCATTTTATGTGTAGCCTGGCTCCTTGATTACTGGGAGCCTAGCTACAAGACTCGATGCCATTCGCACAAAGACATCGACTAATCTGTTATCGTCTAATCATCAACTTGTGTTATGTAACTGAGCTAATTATACTACATATTGTTAGTAAAAGGTCTAAATAACGTATTTTTGGATCAGGTGAATTTCCATATTCATAATTATTATTGATAATTATAGCTATGCATTCCATTACAAAAACTTTTTTTATCACCTATAAGTGTTGTTATGCTATAGCTAGATCCTCCAAACTTTCTTTGTTGCATCAGGTAACTACACATATGATACACCTTTAGTTTAATGTAGTGAACAACGTTCAGCTTTTCTTCATTTGTAGTTAAGTATACATCCCTTCATTTGTTTATTTGTTTCATTAGGCTCGCTTTCTTGGATGAGATAAACTTCTTAATCAGCTACATGTATGTACCCAACTTCTGAGCAAAAGGCACTAACGGGTCTCTATACCAGTTATAAAAATGCTTGTATATACATGTACACAAGGCAAGTGCATTACAAGCAATACAACCACATCGAAAAGAACTGTCCATGGGACTCAAACCCATGACACCCAGCATTCCAGGCTGAGTGCTCTACCAAATAAGCTACCAGGGGCAGTCAGTTGGTAGTGGGCACAAGTCTACTGTAACAATACAACACAACACTAGACAAGCCGAAGGAGATGTTTCTATGCCATACTGGCCTAGCTTCGTTCTCAGGCCTCCCCGCTAAGCAAACGATCATTGAAACGCAAACGTTTAGTCGGGAGGCCTGGGAACGAAGCTAATACTGGCCAACTCTTAGCATAGAGACTCTAGTTATATACTATAATAATATAATATACCAAATAATTCCGCGTGCAATTGTTTAGTTTTTCTTTGGTGCAACATTAATTTCTTATGTATAATAATATATAAACTTTGCTTCATTTGTTGGATTAGGTGCACTTTTATCTTTTAACAGGTGTGTTGTACTTAATCTATTACTTTCTTTGTTGCATCAGTTGCACTAATTGCTTACATCTTTAGTCCAATGTATTCAACTAAGTATCATCCATTTGTTTGAATTACGTGCATCAATCACATCCAATAGTAATAAACTATACTTCCATTTCTTCATTTGTAGTAAATGATGTGCCTCCATTACTTCATTTGTAGTTTATATCTATTTATTTGTAGTAAATGATAATATGCCTCCATTACTTCATTTGTAGTTTACATCTCCTCATTTGTAGTGAATGATGTAAACCCATTTCTTCATTTGTAGTAAATGATATACCTCCATTTCTTTTGATTAGGTACACTACTTTCTTGCATTCTGACCCCGTGCACCTTTTAGCCAGTCAAGTATACACAAACTTCTGAAAAGGGACGTTATTTACGTATTACGTATTACGTATATCAATCACATCCACTAGTAATAAACTACACTTCCATTTCTTCATTTGTAGTAAATGATGTGCCTCCATTACTTCATTTGTAGTTTACATCTATTTATTTGTAGTAAATGATAATATACTTCCATTTGTTAATTTGTAGTTTACATCTCTACACTTGTAGTAAATGATGTGACTCATTTCTTCATTTGTAGTAAATGATGTAACTCATTTCTTCATTTGTAGTAAATGATGTAACTCATCTCTTCATTTGTAGTTGATTATATACCCATTTCTTTTGATTAGGTACACTACTTTCTTGCATTCTGACCCCGTGCACCTTTTAGCCAGTCAAGTATACATAAACAGTCGAACTTCTGAAAAGGGACCCTTCCAGACCATTAAAAGTTTGAATACAATATTTGTATGTTCATTGGTTGTCTTTTAAACTATCTTATAGGACACCTGATAGGTAACAGTAGATATATTAATGTTCGTTTCTGAAGCAAAAGTAGATCTAAAATTTTTGTGGTAAAATTCTACAATGAACTACACTAGAGAATAGGAGAGTTATCTCTATCTTGAAGAATAACACAAACATCACTAATTAGCCAAACACACTGTCCTTTGTGGAGTGTTTGTCCCTATCTCCTAATGCGTGTTACCAGCGTTGCTACTGTACTTATTGTACAGAACTACAAGTGGACTATAGCTATATAACCTCCTTGTTCTCCACTACATATCAAAACCTTTAAGGTAGCTAAGTAGTCATCAGTAATTTAATTACTGCTGCAAATCAATGGTACACATAAATTATAATGATAATTCATTGCTTCTACAATAACAATTAAACAGCTCATTATTATACATGATTGTTAATTATGGCTACATCAGGGGCGACACAGCTTGAGAATTTGTGCGGCAGCTAATATTGTATTACATAGTATGCAATCTCTACTCCTGCTAATGCCTGAAGATGGTTAGAAAATATCTGCATTGCATTCGTCTTATTATGGACAATGCATGTGAGATTAAAAACAGGAAAATCACATTACGCTAGCGGACCGACTGACTGATAATAGAGGGCATGATGCCTAAGAGCTCTAAGCAGACAGCGATTTTATACTTGAGCAGCAGTATAATTATACACGCTTCGAGCAGTGTTCCACGGTTAAGGAAAGCATGGTCCGCAATAGTTGATAATAGAGGTATGGCAATGCCTTAGCACAATGGAATGTGGTGTGGCAATTTCCATACCTGCCACATCTTCTACACTGCCAATGCACATAAAACAGTTTAGTACAAACTATAATAATATGTTCAATAATGTTATGTACCATACAACTATTCCTCATCAGCAGGGGTGAGGAAAAACGGGGTTGAGAACACACACCCAACCAATGATTTGGGCTCCATGTATTCTTAACGATTCGCTTTCGGGATGATACGTGCTTGAAGATTTCTTTGCACTAAAAGGACCAATATTGACCTGGAGGTTAAACAAAAGTGTTTACATAATCTTAGCTACGTGAAGATATCTAAAATAACACTAGCACATACAGCTATTAGTGAGTTGTTCTAACAACAACAATATTTTGCCAAAGAGAATAAAGAATAACTAAACATTCAGATTGTCACAGACATTGAAAGTATAAACACAAAGCATCCAATGTCATTTCTCAAAGTATTAATAAGGTTCTACTACTATTATGTGACCCGCTCTGGGAAAAGGTACCACTTCAGCAAAATTTTCAAAATGGAGTTATTCATACCATTTTATAGAGCAATACATGTGCTACACAATGGTGCAAACTACTCTTGCATAGCACATTCAAAAGCAAAGTTACAAAATTTAGCATCAGTGACCTGCGAACAGGGTATAATCGAGAATTACGCAATTTAATTTCTACTAAAGCATTACATCATAGAGGAATGCCACAAGTTTCTTGAGCCATAGTAACTGTTATGAACATCCGATCAGCCTGGTTTTTGCACCAAATGATAGAGGATAGACTGTAGTTCTCCAGTATCTAGTTATCTAAATTTCACCCAAAGGTCATGTTACAAGCTATAATGCGCGTACTGAAATTTTTTATATTTGCAGAAGTGGTACCTTTTCCTAAAGCAGGTCACATATATATAAGTAGTGATAGAAAGAGAGAAAGGCAAGGCAAAGGCACGACACACAATTCACCTTATGCTCAAGACAGCTACAATTTCCAGGAAAAAAAATGAGCTGTCTTGAGTGGAACTTGAAACCATGACACTGCTTACTGGGTGAGTGCTCTACCAACTGAGCTCCCAAGACATGATGATTACATTACAATTATCATTAATCTCAAACTCATTGCTATCTATAATTAAGTTGATAATTCTACAATTTGAGGTTTAACCAATTTACCAATAGGAAACTAAGAGTTATCACTGGAAAATATAGCATATTGTTTTACAAATTATAATTACATTACATAATATTATAATGCTTGCCTCCTCCTTGGAAGAATCACTGATTATTTCACGTAACTGAGTTCTAGCTCTGACTGTGTGGGGTCGGGAAGATACAACAGTATTCCTTGCAACAACCATGGAAACTGGCAGTAGGGGAAACAAGCCATTATTAACATTGGGATCATCATCTCCTGTGGACCATGAAGCTGGTGGTAGTCCCATTATTCCAAGATACTCGTTATAAAGAAGATTACGATCCAACCAGGGCCTAATAATATCAACTGTATTAATTTCAAATGATATATTGAGGTCTTCAGAGTTGTCCAACTCTTCTCTCTCAGTATCTGTGCGATCGGACACGGACAAAGATGTATTTTCGTCAGCATTCCATGAACATTCTGTAACCACCTACATGTGGGAGGAAAACATAATAACTACACTTTAGAGAAGTTTGTACACTATAATATTGTGGATTACATCATTTTCCTTGTTGAAAATAATGACCACTTAACTTACCTTACATCTAAACTCTAGTGAAGAAATATTAGAATACAACAAAACCTATGTTATGGCAAAACTTCTGTATGACAAATCCATGCCCTCACTCAAATAATCTTCTATGAAATTATTCTTACCAAGCCTGTCTCATTTCACAAATACTTTTGTGAAAGTTTATACTATAATATGTTATTTTAATACAGTTCAACCTGCTAAAACAATGAATATATTAATGGTAAATAAACACACATATAATATTCTTTATAACTATGTGTGTATTATAGTAGCTAAGTATTAGGTGTTTAACTACTGTAACTGGTCTAGTATATAATACAAACACATGCAAATATCACGTTAATAATGTTGAAACATATTTCATGTGTGTTTTTAAGTATTTCTCTCAATTTACCTCAATCCACTTGTTTTTTTCTGGCTCATTGGATGGTGGGTCTTGAAACCACTTATACCAGTAAGATGGCTGCATCTTAACTGAGTAGTAGATTGTTCCTTTATCCTCTCTTCTACTTTGTATCATTTCTAAAAAAATTATTAATAATATTATTATATGTATTGTAAATATGATCTGCTAATAATAATGAGACAGGCTCTGAGAAAACGACCTTTATTACGCATGTAGTACTTTGTTGTAGCAGCAGTTTTATGACAAAAGCAGATGCATAAGCGGAGCCTGTCACATAATTATATACACAGTTTAAGCAAAAGATATCCTGAGTAATCTTACATAATGGCCTGTAGCCATAAGCTATAATTTCGTATACACAAAAGTATCTCATTTATTGTTGTATATATCTCCAAAATTCCAGTGTCGAGACTAATAACAGAAAATTTACTTAAGCATTACTATTCATAAGACAGTTAGCAAACCCAAATTATTATTTTCAGTTAATATGCTTGATTAGATATTCTCCATAGCGATTAACAAACCATGCAGCAATGTGTCGGAAAGTATAATATCCATTCTCAACATGCTCTTACTGTTTGAATGCTTCATTAGAAGGACTTCTGCATCCTCTATTTCATCAGCCTCATTGAGATTGATATTGAAGGTATCCATGAGAATTCTCCAGTAGAGTGAGATATGATCTCCTGTATCATAATAGTATGGAGCCAATGCAGGAACATGATCACACAGCAGTGCTGTAGCACAATCTGGACTCATCATTTTGCTGGGATCATATTTCAGAGGATTAAATTCGTCTGGATTTATTGCATATCCCGGTGTTTCCATCAAAAAAGTGAATTTTTCATTTCGTGAAGGAGGAGGAACACAGACAGCACTGACAGCCGACCTTATAATATTCATAATATTTTTTCCTGGCAGGAGTAGTATATAGTAGGCAAAGAAGATATCACACACAATATTATATAGAAATCACTAAATATTAGTAAAATAACTAATAATACAAAATGTAGTGATGGACCCATGACACCAAGCACCCATAGCACCCGGCATTCAGGGCCGAGTGCTCTATCAACTGAGCTACCAGGGGCAGTAGTTTGGCAGAAGGCCGAGTGTACTAGCTATACAACACACTAGACATGGCAAGCGAGGATAATTCTATACTAAACTGGCTAATGCACAGTACACTCTCACTCAGCATGGAGAAACCGGGGCAATAAAGCCACTAAAGACGCCGTACTTCAAGCTGAGTATTCGCAGTACTTTATAAGTGGAGAAGACAGATTTCATTTTTACCTTTTACTTCGTCAATATCTTTTTCTTTCTCTAGTCTTTCTACGTTCATCATGTTTACTATCCAGAGTTAGTTGCTGGGTATTGCAGAGGACTGAGTAGCTAGTAGCCACGCTTCCGAATTAGCTACTAACCCGCAGAATCGTTAAACACGAGCGATATTCGGGGTGCGGTCACGAGTTCATGGGCTCGGTCTATAAAAGGAGTAAGCGGTGGTGCTGCGAACCAGTTTAAGGCTCTACAACAATTGTTAAAATGTCTTCTGACGCAACACAAAAGGACTTTGACGTCCTGAAAACTCTTTGGACGGAAATCAATAATTTTTGCGTTCCTCCACCACCTCCGGGGCAGGATCCCAAAGCATTCTTTCTGATGGAGAGTCCTGGATTTTCTGTCGATCCAGATGTCTACGATCCCACCAAATTTGATCCGGGAATAGAGATGAGTCCTGAATGCGCCGTTGCAACTCTCTGCGATCGCATACCAGCACTAGCCCCGTTTTATTACGACACGGGAAATCATATCTCGTTCTTCTGGAAGATTCTACTGTCGACTTTTACTATTGAAGGGGAGTTTGAAAAAAAGAATGATGCAATCAAAGCGCGCTACGAGCATGCCATTAAAATGCTCTATGGTGGCCCGGAAGGTTACGTGGCACAAACGAAGACACCGTTATTCGACAACCTCAAGAAATTACGTGAAGCATGGAAGGTTGCTGAAAACGCTAGAGAGCGATTTAAGGATGAATGCAAAAAGCAAACCGACTTATGGCCAGGAAATTATGAGGTAGGAGCTGCGCCATACATTGATGCAGTCGAGCAAGCATACACTGAATACAACAACCTCAAACTTGAAATTGAGAAGTATGAAGCTGCAATCTTTGCCTATGCCATGGGTGATTTGACCACAGTAATACTGGATGAAGAAACTAGTAAGTAGAATTTGTGTATCACTATTATAATTATAAGCGTAGCTAATGTCGTTCCACTAGTAGCTATCTACTAAAATAACTTTCATAATTTTAATGCTGCACTTCCATCATTTTCCATGTGGTGTAATTCTTGTATATATGCCATGTAATTCTTGTAGCTAATGATGATCACTTTCCACACTTTGTATTAATTAATAGAAATGGCACGGCAACGAAGAGATGATGCTGGCAACACTGGAACAACCTTTTACAACACAACACTCAATCCCGCAAATTGGTATAAATGGTTTAGTGACGCAGCACCTGCTCCTGTTGCAGGTGTTTCTAGTAGTTCTAGCGGTCCTAGCGGTCCTAGTGGTCCTGGTGCTTCTTTACGAGCAAAGGTAGCAGAAGATGATGACAGTGAGGAAATTGGATGGACAAAGGTATGGTAAAGATAAGTAAGAGTACACAGTAGAACCTCCGAAGAGAGGATATTTTGGGAGCACTAGTTTTTGTCCTCTCTTCGGAAAGTGTCCCTAACTCGGAGAGTAACCTTATTTTGCTACAAGTAGAGCTGTATCATGATTTCAGTGAGAAGTAATAATTGTTAATGACGGATTTACTCATAGAGTAACATTAAGGCAGTCGTTTAGTCAACAGCCTGCCTTTTTTGAGAAGCTAGTTGCATAATCTCGGGTATATAGACAGTTTAACTTCGATTTATCAACACTAAAATAGTCGCTTAGTAAAACACCATGATGTATATCTATGGTACAACGCCAATGTACACGGTAGTTTGCGCGCACGTAAAATAGGGGTGTGACTCGCGAGTAAATTGTGATATCTAATATGAATGCGCAAACGCGTAGTTTCCGTGGTGCCCGCTATTTAGAATCGCTTTGTACAATAAGAATGCAGTTGGGAGCGCAGAACGTGTCAGCTGTCCGGAATTGGGAGTGTCCGCTTCTCGGAGGTTGCTAATGTATTGTACTAATAGCATTATCAATCCGTGTTAAGGCGTTTGTTCGCTCTATGGAGGTTGTGCGCTTCTCGGAGTGTCTGCTTTGGGCTTTCGACTGTATAAATTAAGAGTACTGAAACCAAACCAAAGTTCATTGATTAGTTTGAAGTTTGATACAATTAAGAATGTAATCTTGTATAAGTTATTTTTTAGTATAGGCTGGTTACTGACTTTATTAGATATCTCTGCGGTTAATAACGCATCAGTCTCAAAATGTACCTAGTATAGCAGTTGATGGAAAGGCTGTGCTATGTTAGTTGGAGGGGCATAACTTGATATTTCACTCTATACCTACAAGTTCCTAGATTTTAACCAGTGATTTATACCTTTCACATGGACTGATCCACATGTTGGTCAAAGTCAGGGTGATATTCTGTTCACATGCACCTTGGCTAGTATAGAAGTCTGAGGAAAGTGGGTCAAACCCAGGGTGTGAAACCAGGTTTGACCTAGTTTAAACACTGATGTGAACGGGTCATTCTGCATCCAACCTGGGTTAGCCCATGTGAAAGGGGTGTTAGCTTCACATGGGACTTAGTTATCTGGATGTAGTTACCACTGATTTAACTTTTCTATCTTTCACAGTTATCAGTTCACCACACCAAATTGAGTAAGAGTACAAATGATACATTCAGCAAGCTCTCTGTTGAAATTGGAGCTTCATATGGAGGTCTTGTCAGTGTTTCTGGTGGTTATGGCAGGGAACAGGGAGATAGTTTTCTGTCAAGTGAGGGTTCAAATCTTGAAATTGAATTCAAAGTTCGTAAAGTCACCATCGATCGTCAGTGGCTAGATCTTGCTATACTCCATTATCCAATTATTGGTATTAAGGGTCTGGAGGAGACTGCTTGGTCAAATGGGGAGTTTGATTCCAAGACCAACCTCGGGTCATTTCCACTGCTACCTACTGCCATGATTGTGGCCAAGGATATTGTGATAAAATCTCAAAACTTCTCACAAAGTCTCAAGGATAGCATTGTTCAACAGTCTGTGAAGTCCTCTGTGAAGGTATGAACACCATTAACTAGATTACTACATTTTGAACTATCACCTTGTAGGTTGGTATTGGTCCTTTCAGTGCACAAGGGAATTTTGGGTTTGAGAATGGTTCCAAGAGTTCCAACTCTGAATTCTCAGATGATGGAACATCTCTCACAGTGAAAGGAGCTCAAATCATTGGTTGGGTCTGCACTGCTGTTCCTTATTTTCCAAATATTGATTGCAGGTAAAGTATTAAAGAACATTAATAATGAAAAGCATTGAAGTGCCAAACACTTGGTGTCTTGTCTCATAATTATTACGCAACTGTAATTCCTTCCATCACACACATTTTACACTCGGACCATGAGGTTTGGGTACTCATTACCATCAGAGTTTTGTGTAGAAGAGAGCCTAAGAAGACTTTGTGCCAGGCACATAGCATCAAAACTTTTACAGTGGAACCTCTGAACAAGTGACACTTTGGAGCCAACAGTTTTGTCCTTTCTAGGGAGGTTGTCCTTATCTCAGGGGTCAAATTGGACAGAGTTGTATTGTGAAAGGGCAGAGCAAGTGTCCCTTGTTGAGAGGTTGTCCTTTATCGAAAGTTCGACTGTATTATTGAAAATTGTCAGTGTCCATTTTTATTCCATGCAGGCTGACTAAACCTGAAGAACCTAAAGAGACCAAAGAGACTTGATCAAGCAATCAAGAACGGCTCAATGAACTCAATTTTAGTGTATTGCATGTGATCAGGAGTGTAACAGAGAAATTCATGAAATTCTTTGTACACTTGAAATTAAAAGACATTGTTAGTGGCATAGCTACCTAAGATATACATAATACCATGACAGAATGGCCAAGTTCACTTGATGTTAGCAAAACACAGAAGCTGCCGACAGTGAGTCACCCAAAATTAATTGTGTGGTGCCCTGTTGTTGTCTTGATTGATCTGAAATCATCTGGACACAATACACATGGAAAACTCTAAACGATCATGTATGGCAGAGACCTAAATAACCGCAGTTCATTGTCAGCCCATACATTTTGCATATTATTTGCCAAAGGAGTAAGGACATAGTAGAAATTTTGGTATTTTGCAAATTGTAGCTAGTTAATGCCATAATTTCATAATGGAACATCTTATTTTGAAATACACAAGTAAAATTTTTTTGGGATTTCAAGTTACACCATCATATGACCCATGGATGCATGATGATGTCATCATGGTCTCCCTATATTGCAAGAGATGTCCCTATATTCGACATTATTTACTAGTTTCCTTTCATAAGAGAGTCATAGGTTCAATAATAAAAAGGCTAGATTATAATAATGAGCTTCTAAATTAAGCCATAATTATAGTTGCCATGAAAACAATAAATTATGCTGTATCAGTTGCGATTAAGACAAATATTTAGTGACACTTATTATTTAATCATTCAGTTTGATTGGTTGCTATGGAAACATGATGTGGTAGTATGTGTTGCTGCCATTGTAATGTCACTCGACTAAGTTAGTATGTACATAGTCAGGAACATCTTGTAGCTATTCTCTCTCAGATTTGTATAATGGTTGCAACAAAAACTATGTATTGTATCAGTTACTATTACCGCGCAGGTGAGCGTTATTTAGAAAAATATGCGAAAAGCGGGAAAAGTTACGCTATTGTTTTGCGTGTTTTCCAGCGTTTTTCAGGGCCCAAGCGAGTTTGCGTTATTATTAAATCGGACAACTCGTCCGCTGAAATTTACGAAGAGAATGCCATGGAACTCTAGTAGCGTCCTCGCTATACTCGGAACGCCACTAGTACTGGCCACCTTCAGCGGCATTCTAAATAACGTTGATTTCACGGATGAACTGACTTACTATTATTTAAATTTAACACGCTGGCGTGAATTCTAAGTGCCCTAGGCATGCACCAGGCAATCTGCGCATTGCGCGCGCAATACTTGTACGCAGGTGTGCATACATGCCGAGTGAGAGTATAGCTGTGCATTAGCCAGCTTAGTGTAGAAAC
>JAODVQ020363267.1:0-11505 GCA_025400075.2 Phenganax stokvisi | reverse complement strand
TGCTACCTAATTGCTAATTGTAAGAACTGTGACCACAAATTGCCTTTTTTCAGTCGGCTACACCAACTCTTTTTTGTTTTTAACACTATTCTAGGTGTGGGTGCTATGGCTGAAGTTTCATCGATTGTCGAAACAATTCGTAAAATAATTGACTGAAAGCTGCTGATTTCAAGAATTCAACCAATTAATTTCTCGTTCCATCCAAAATCCCTGCGAAAATCATCTACCTCGCGGACATCCTTTTGTACTCACCGAAAATTCACAATTGAAGATTTTGAAGCGAATTACGACAAAAATATTGGATCTTCTTATAGGCTATACGTGTACATGAAACTTGATTCATGCATGTAGTCACGGCATCGAAATTGGCGGCCGTGTTTACTCTCGAAGTTTCTTATACTCAAAGCCTTTGTTCAGTCTTGTTATATTATTCTATATAGTTCAAAACTCGTCTCTGAATTGACTAATTTGATGTCCTGACCCTGCGAAACCTGTTGCCGCTTAGAATTTTAAGTAAGACCTTGTATGACCGCGATGTTTCGGTGTTCGGGTTGAGGAAACACTTGTGCCTACATCCTGACTCAACCTCGTTTTCGTGTGTCTACATTGCACAATCTGCACGTTACGACATGCTTTGGATACAAGAATTCTTTCAACTGTTAAAGGGTGACCTGAAATGGCTCTGATCAATTACCACTGATGACAAAGTTACAATCGCAATATATGGCTTCTACCAGTATCGTTGGCAAACCAATTTACCTAAGTTGTGTCAAAGGTCTATAGTGTAGCATAGTCAATGAACTCAAGACTGAATAAGACCCTCGTGGAGGCTAGGTACAGATGATAATCATCTAGAGTTCAAGAAGACAGATTTCAAAGGACCAGGAATACGGAACTAAGACTTGAAGAGCGTTATGAAGGTTTTGAAACATCATTATATTTGCCTTTTTGAGGGACAACGTCATCATGCAGCGAGTGCAATATTGTCAGAGACTGTGAGAACATCGAATAGTATCTTTGGTTTGCTTGCGTCGACTCTCTTCCTTGTTCAATTAAATATGCTCACGAAGATGTAATGACTAACATTTTTGAATAATATTAATTTCGTACATTGTTGACCTTCAAAATTTGTAAACAAAACAAAGAGTGTTTTATTTTCTACTTGAAACCCACATAGACTCAAGTTTTCGCAGAAATCGTTAACTCAATGAAAATAATTGTGCTTCCTTATTTCCCAGAATGAAATGGATCTGAACAATTACACACTATCATGAGCATTGAGATTGAACGACAAAACTTGAGCGCTATATTTAGTTTTATTGTTGGTAAGTATTTGTTTTAGAGGGCATAAGTCTCTCAAGTAGACGCGCAGCGAAAACTTGTCACAAGACTCATGCATGTCAATAGACGTATACAATCAGGGCCAGCTTGACGCTGAATTTTTGTTCAATCATCCATACCTAAAGCGCCTATATGCTTGTTTTCCCCTATACAAGCGCCGAATGCTCGTTTTCCACTAAACAAGCGGTCTTTCCGCGCGTGGTGACTGTTTGTACTGTTCAAACGAAAAAGACTAGACTTCTGTATTATAAATCAGAAGCAGCATTTTTTTCATCTAGATGCTCGCAAGCATGACTGTAGGTAGCACAGTGAGGGGTACATGGCTTCGAAGTGAAAAGGACCACGAAGGGATTGAACAGATTTTTGTTGTCAAGAAGAAACGGCAGATTTCAAATCCTCTGAAGAAAATGGACCGTTGTATTCAGCAGAGCATGACAAATATGCTTTTTGCTACTTTAGAAAAAATTTTAATAAAATCTGAGCTGCAAACTAATCTCGTTAGGAAAAAGGCGTCTGCAATTTAACTCGAGAACTTCTGTGAAAGATGAAAATTAATGATAGTATCGTTTTAAAAACGATTTTATGCTTCGTAAGCTGTGTATTTTTGTTGTCATAATTGTGTGACTTAGTTTGGCCAAGTGTTTTGCCTAGTTTTCTCTTGAACTTCTCTGAATTTTGGCGTTCAGCTTTCGACTGCAGTAAGAAAATTTGAATTGAAAGTTTTCGAGTTCGCTAAACAAACAACCGAAACTAAAGCTCATACTCAAAGTAACGTAACTCCGAAAAAAAAAGATGTAAATATAATGGTATGTCTTGCGCCGCTAAAAAGCGAGTTAAGCAATGACAATTTTACACCACCTCAAAACCTATTACGGTCAACGACAGAGTTTCATATTTTCCAAAAATATTTGCATATGTAATTGCGTTTTGAAGTGACAACACACCTGTTTTTCTGCATGCGCTTAAACTTTTGGTAGAATTTTTTTTTCGAGGCATAAATTTCGTGTATAGACTTTAGCTAGTTGTTCTCGTAGTTGTTCTCTTTCCTACTGAACGCCATCCCAATTCGCTACCCATTCAGAAAATTGACGAGAGGAATTTCATGTGACTTTCACGGTTGCTATGACGTATAGTTCTTTCATCCTCTCGTTAGTTTTTGGAGTGTTAGTTCAATGGGCTTGCATGAAAGAAAGAAACCTCACGAATTTTTAGACTCTAATTGGATTAAATGCTATTCAAACCATGCTCTGTCCTTGAATGGTCTAACCAAGATCAAACCTTATTCAACTCGGCTTCGAGTTTGGAACAACGTATCAGATCATTTCAAAATATGTCACATTAAGAGTATGTAGTAGCTATAGCCCGGGCTCTGCATAATCAAAACAAGTTCGATTAAATGCGATCTTATTCGTCCTCTGATTTTGTCTTCCAAACCACATGTAACGACTGCGGTTATCAAATGGCAGCTATCTATGGCTCAGTTGCGCGAATGAGCTGTGGAGGCCAATTCACACGGGGGATTTTTGCTGAGATTTTTCTCGTGTTGAAGGATGCGATAGGGAGTAAAACTGCAGCTATACGTGATGCAACATGTTACCAACGCACTCGTCGGTCCACCTACTTGGTCACATGCACTAAGAGGAGAGAAATTTGCAGCAAAAATTGCCTGGGCAAATGGTCCTATACTCAGGCAAATTTAGTCTCAAACTTGTTAATGAAAGACTCCTGAAGACGCGTTCACACTAGCTACTTCAGCAGCAATTTTTCTCGTTTTGAAAGATGCGATAGAGTGGTTTACTGGCGTTTACACTAGATCAAACAATTTTGGCAATTTGTCAGTGAACTTACTAAACCATTCTGACCGCCAAAAATCGCAGCAAACATCGCCCGCGTGTATATGGGCCGACAGACGAGTGTTACGGGTTTTGCTCGTTGCAAGCCTGCAAACCGTATGTCGAGTATTTTGCAATATATGATGCAATAGTAACTATACATTTAAAACTCAACACTGAGTGAGTACTGCATATAAGGTCATTGTTGATTAAACTGGTAAACATTGGAAATCGCAGTAGCTACTTCCGCATGATGTAATGCATCGTAAGTCAACAGCATTATTCGTAAACATCTGAATATTTCATAGTCCCTGTGTTTTTCATAAATATCACGAAGTGTTAACTGCGCGTGTTTTATTACAGTACAAAATGCAGACAGGAATCAGCAGTCGATCTGAAACGGTAGATGAAACGACCGGGGGGAAGGGACCAACTCAAATTACCTGAATGGACAATGACTTATTTCAAACTTGCAATCAATATTTCAAGCGGGAAACAAAGACTTGACCATTGTGCAAGATATTTACGAACATCGAAAACTTTACGAGACTCCTTGAGAAATAGAAAAGTGTTTTCTATGGAGTTTTCGAAAGTTTCGCAAGTGGTTGTCTTGTATAACTGGGTGGGAACACGGAAAAATGTTTTCATTTGCAAGCATTGTTTTCTGAAAAGATAATATCAGTGTTTATGCATGAATTTGTTACTTTCCCGCGCAAATAATAAGTTCTCGACCGATCAGTGTAGGTGCTACCAAACTTGGTTCATTCAATTCTTTATTATGTTTAAATATTGCAGTATATTCTATTTGGATTTTTCCCGCTATGCACGGTGTGTCAAACGAAGAGTGAACCTATATTCAAATTGAAAGTTATATTATAATTCATCGTACCATTAGCAGCTTTGCGGTACACATTTGCAAGCAAGGTTTCCTTGCTCAGGCATTGGTTGTGCTTGGCTCAAAGCTGTATCGTCTGGTCCCCTCCCACTTTGATAGTGTAAATCATCTTGCCAAAATAATCGTTTTTAACTGTTTTATTTTCTTTAATATCAGTGGGGTTTTTTTGTGAATTGAGTTGTAAATATAGATCTTGAATTGAGACTTGAACCTTTGCAGACAGATGACTGTGAAGACTCAAACTTATGATTCCACGAAGAAAGCTGGGTCATCTGTCATTCATGCCTAAAATTGGTCGAAACTTATAAAAATAAAGAATGTAAAGCCCCAAGCAAAAGTACAAGAGATGACGAATGTTGACAAACAAACATTGTTCTAGATCAATGGATTACATTTCAAACACTAAACTGTAAATGACCAAAAGGCGGGGTTGTGAGTGTTTTGAATAGATTTAAAGTACAACACTTGAGATGCACTTTTTGCAGCTTGAATAAGGAATGTGGAAGTGCTAAAAGTTTTCAAAAAGACATCCAAAGCAATAATTCTCTGACTGATTAAATTGAAGAAGAAATTTATGTGTCAACGAAAAGCTGTACATAGTCTATGTCTCAGCAAAAATCAATGCAGTCTTTACAGCCACTTTTAAATTTAATCTACTGTAATTGTCTATAATGCTAATTTTCAAATTTTGATTTGATGAAAGATAGTTTAGCTAGAATAATGGGGTTTTCTATAACATTTCGTTTTTTGGACCTAAAAATGAGACAGTGATAGAATACTTGATAACTATGTATGCAGTGAAAACAAATAACCAAAGTCACGTGATTGTTGCTCTTGTCTTCGTTTGATATTGAACTTTACTCTGCTGCACTGGTATTAAAAGTATAGCTGCATCATCACCTTCATCACTTTATTTCAGTTAGGATTTAGAATTGATTACCCATGCCTAGTGCACCCCCCCCCCCCCGTTGTTAAACATTATCTCAGCATCGATACTGCTAAACGGAGTGAAGTATAGTCCCAAAGTACTGGCTGTACTGCTTCCGTTTAAGACGAGTAATTTCAAGTAATTTCACATGAGTTTGGAATGCTAACAAATATTGACGAAATACACTTCAGCAGAAAGTACATGAAAATATTGGTACTACGTTGCGAATATTGTTGCAAAATTGCACCATTAATGGGTTCTAAACGTTCTGAACAACAAACTTGTCAATCGCTAACCAATCAAGTAAATAATATTGCGTGCAGTGTTAGAGGCAAAGAAGTCACATTCCGACGTCGAACAAAGAATGCTTTGAGGCTCGATATTTGAATATTCAGCTCTTGGAATAAGGGATGTTGGAAAATAACTATTTTCTCGGTAAAGCCCCCTAAGTGACGGCATCTTTTTCCAAACTACAAAAGGCTCAAAGTCATTTAAACATTCGGGAGTAGTTCCTTAAACATTGAAAACTCAACAAAGTAACTACCCTCGCCTAAATTTTATTCTGAGTACAAGTGTACAACATTAATAATTAAATCCCATAGTAGCGAAGGTCCCAGTTCAATGGAACAGGTTATTCCAGGGTTAAGTCTTGACGATTTCTTTGAAGTGTACAAGATTCTGGTGAAACACGAGTTGTTGGAAAATCAGATTTTGGAAAGTGATTGCTTGGAAAAGTTCTCCATTACGCAAGATTTAATGCTATGTAAGTATACTAAGAATACGCCGTACTATACGGAGAAAGACATGTATAAAGGAGTAGGCTTGGGTTGGAGTATTATAGCACCGTACAATTGAGTACAATCGCCTACGCCGTTGAATACGTCGTGGTGGAGTAGTCACTACATTAGTTTTTTAAACAAATACCCACTTTCAACACCTCCCACCAAAGAACTCCTAAAAGTATAAACACCGGGCACTTTACTACATTGACTACGAGTATGACTGCGAAGTGCCAGTCACTGGAATTTGTACGCTTCACTTTACTCTATAGATTTGACTTTTACTGACACAAAATTGAGAAGCTTTTGAATTTGACTACAGTGCGAGGACAATGACAATATACTCGAGAGCTTTAGATTTACAAAATATTAGAGAACTTTAGATGTCACTATACGACTTCGAGTATAACTGTGACTAGACTACGGAGTACAAAAATGGTAAAATTTTTTAGAGAGTGTTAGATATGACCACGAGTTGAAAGCACTAACTAGAACTACGGCGGAGTAATTAAGGAGAGCTTCAAATTTGATCACCTAGTACGACTACTCTAAAACTTTTAGAGAACTTTAGATTTGACAAAGAGTTCGAGTAGGACTGCGACTAGACGATTTTTGAGAGAGCTCTAAATTTGACAAGGAGTTCGAGTTCTGCTGGGACTACAACAAATTAGGGAGAGCTTTAGACTTGATTACTATTGCGAGTATGAATGGGATGATAGAAGACTTTACATTTGCTTACGGGTGCGAGTACGTCTGGGACTACAAGATATTAGAAAGCTTTAGACTTGACTACTAGTTTAATTGTGACAACAAAATATTAGAAAACTTAAGATTTTACTATGAGGACGAGTACTGCTGAGACTAGAAGATATTTCAGCGTTTTAAATTCCACTGCAAGGCGAGTATGAGATATTGAGGTTACAAAGGCAATAGAAGGAACGCATAAATTGTGATCAATGAGAAATGACCCCGAGAGAGAACTTAAACCGATTAGAAAACAAGAAGTGAACAATTCAAAGTTCCTGTTGTAGCAATTAGAGGTTCTAAACCTTGCGTTAAAAGCTTTTATGAATGGGGCATTGCCACATTATAAAGTCTGTAATAGCACAGGCTTCGAATTTTTCTCGCAATTCTGTTTAATAGCGATTTAAGTCGGTTAATATTAACTATAAAGTTATAAGGGATAAACATTCTCCAACTACAAATAAGTTAGTTAATGTTTTGGATAACGCTCTTTTGTCCAATACTTTAAAGCCGTTTATGAGAAAAGCCTGATACCATGCATTTATACAATGTGACCCTCAATGCTCATATTCCACGTTAATTCAAAGAAAATTAGTTTTGGACTTTTTGCCGCCAGTTCAGACTTGTTATATACAATTAAGAATAATCACCAATGGCATGTACACTGCAGTACAGTAGGGGAAACAGGCGTACAGCATACTATAGATGACACACAAGTTGAAATAAGCTACCCAGGTTATACCATATGAGCAGTAATAGACTAATGTCTTGTAAGTATATCTACGAGAAGAAGTGTAAGCATGTTTGGCCAGGTTTAGCTTAGTTTAGTAATTGGAATGATCAATTGAATAGAGTGGGTGTTTCTATGTAGTGAACAATTATAATTTATCCTGTATGAGCATAATTTCTGATGAGTTGGTTTGTGTAGGCTTATATAGCTGGAGATTCATTGATGAAAATGAAGTGAAACTTGTTTAGCAGTAATTAAAATCAGCGAAATAATATTACCTAAGCTAAAGTAAAGTAGTTTAAGCTTCTGTTGGGCGAAAACACGTACAGTTATATTACTTTTGCACTTCCTTTATCAAAGTCAGGGATTGTAGATGTATTACATTTGAGTTCTTTAAGAAAGAATTGTATGATTTTTGTATTCCAAAACTTCATTATCATCGATTTAAGGTGTTATAGCAAGATCAGAGATTGTAATAGTATTTGAGTACAATAAAAATGGAATTGCAATGTTATTGCTTGCTTGTTCTTGTGGGAAAAACGTCATCTTGAATGATTCAAAACATTTTTCAAGATCAGGGACTATAACTTATAATACTTGAGTCATTTGCAATTTTGTGCAGATCTTCTTCTGCAAAAACTTTATCATCCTTGTTTAAAAGTGCCTGTATCAAAATCAGGGATAGTTTTTCACTACAAAACATTATTGTAATTGTTTTTCAAACAACTTAAATATTACAAATATTTACAATTCCATACTTGATACAAACACTTTAACTTACTCCTAAATTATAAATACTTTACAATTTCTGACCTTGAACTGGCACTTCAAGTCAATGAAGATGAAATTATCTTATTCAAAAAAAGATCTTTAAATTCCTCAGATAAATACAGTATGTGCAATCTCTGATTTTGGTCTAAGCACTTTAAAACCACGATGGTGAAGTCTTTGCATAGGAAGATATATTGTAATTCATCATTAAATGACTCAAGTACTGTAAATATTTACAATTACTGACCCAACAAAAGAATAAGTTTTATAACTGTTGCTGCTCTTAGACGCTGAAAATCAATTTGAAGAAAAGGACATCTTCTTAGCCGAAGCGTCCATAGCCCATTGCGCAGACGCTACTATCAACCGCACTCCACAATCAATGGTAGAATTTGTTGATTTACAAGAAATTTACGAGAAAGTGCAGAGTCGGGCCGGAGGCGGATCTCACCAGAGAGTTTCATCAGGTTTGATAAACATTAAAGCCACGTCTGAAGGACAGTTGTGTGGAATGAATGTGTTTGTTCAAAGAGTACCAGACGCCGCAGCATTGTGTGGTGATACGAATGGAAGAGTACCATTGAATGTTAGCCATGAAGCTTATTATAAAAATCAGGTACATTACATTTGACACTTTTTGATTTGATTTATACTGTTCCTGATCCGTACGCAAAGCACCTCACTACTTTGCTTCAGTTGTCGCAGCATGGCTATTAGCTACTCGCAGAACTTTACCAGCCACTTTCCACAAAAACACTATTATACCACTTTGGTTTTCTTGTCATGGTGTGGTGTTCACTTTGAGGAACTTGTAAAGTGCTCATTAACGGCCGAGTAGATCCCATAACAACATAACGTTACATTACGACTCTGCTTGTCATAGTTATCACTTGGAGAGATTCACAAAACATTCACTCACACTAGCATATCATACAACAACATAACGCTACTACACTAGTTTGTTTTTCGTGGTGTGGTTATCACTTGGAGAGACTAACAAAAACATTTATTCACCAAAATACGTCCACAACAAATGCACACAACAACTTATGAAACAATCTCAATCTTTTTATTTTCAGCAATTGTTTTCAGTGGATTTGGATTCAGTGTATGACAGTCCAAATGGAACTCCTGTTTATAAGCTAGCCACCGTGGATGCTGAGAGAAGAAACCTTTTTAACTTAGTTGTTATGTTGAAATTTATTGATGGCACACAAAGTGGACCGTTTATGAGCAAACCTTTCTTGTTAAGAAGTAGAAAACCTGGAAGTAGAACTAATTCAATTGAGCTCAGTTGAGCACGACACTCTGAAGTCCAGACCGCTCTAGCAAAATGAGGAGGCTGAAAAACTGGCGCCATTTTACACAAAAAGAGTTTCAAATTGAGTTTCAAGTAGAGCATTAAGTGAGATGTTGTAGGAAGCAATCTAGCTTACTATGTTGCGGTGATGCTTTGCATTGTGGGTCCAACTTGATCTGAATCAAGATTCTATTTATCTGCCCAAAATCGTTAGATATAGGAAAGTAATCTATAGTTTGTGCTAATAAGGACACAACAGTTGATAAACATGAATTGTTTTAAAATTCAATAATTAATAATTATTGGATGAGGTGGAACGTGATATCAAGAGGTGTCATGGCCTCAGTTGGCGTTATCTGCCTCAGCCTTGACAATTCCCAAGGGTATTTCACTTCAAAAATCTCGTAGTTTTTGCATATAAGTCCGGACAACGAAAATGCCTAAAAGTCTAAAAAACACAAGAAAATCCTTGAATTAAAGTTCCAAAATGTCCAGAAAAATCTAAAAAATCCGAAGCAAAAATCCGTGAAAAAAGTCAAAAAGTGCGGAGGAAAAATATGAAAGTTTAGTTGAAATATTCATGGATTTTTGAAAGTATGAAACTCCCGCACACTTTGCTTGCAGTGAAGTGCCCTTCAGATAATTCTCGATATCATGCGAAAACTGAGTTCAAAAATTATTTTCATTATTGGCACCAAATAACTAGAATCGTAATCGAATAGGAGTAAAGAAGTTGAATAAATTCAGTAAGTTAAGCAAAATGCTGTGGAAAGCTTTATTTGCAGTTTGGCGTCAACTACAGTAGAAACTATTATTTGTATAGATACGACCTCATAATCATATTATGATTTTATCATCACTATCAAGATGTGCGGTTTGTGTTATCTGCCTCAGCTTCGCTTCAGCAGATAACATAAACCTCCGCGTTGATAAAAATCATAAATCCAAAGACGCCGGAACAACAAAAGGGCAAAGGAAGCCGACTTTCCTCAAACGGCACTTTTCCTTTGATTGTAGACAAATGCATGCACGCCAGTAAAAGGCAATACTTCATCAATTTTTATTTTCTTTTATTCTATAACGATCTATATACCTACGCTGAATGAGAGCCATGTTTTTCGGCAAAGTTATCAGTTATGTATATGTAACAAACATATTACATTTATGCATGTGACACGTACAATATTTTATTTACTCGTTTTCGGTATTTCCACACTCTCTCGCTCGTTTCTTACTCGTCTGTGATTGAACAACGAGTGAATATATGATTCTACACGTGTCATTGTAGAAAAACGAAGGGGCACCTTTGCACCCCTTGCACCCCATTGCAAAAGGGTAGGGAGAGCAGCTGCACCCTCTCCACCCCCTGTGCCGGCGTCCTTGTTGATAATTGTTACGTATAATTTCTCGTGTAGTAGTATATTTCAAACCATTTGGGATTTTCGGTATTTTTTTCCAAAAATTCATCCATGGGACTTGTTTTTTGATTGTTTTTTGGATTTATTAGAACGTCAAGTGTGGAATTAGCCAAATTTTTTTGCTCAAACTGAATAACATTGAGTAAAATAACTAATACTGATATGTGATATTAAAGAGACTAAAGAACCAAAAAAGAGAAATAGAGATATTTAGGGAATAGTAGAATATTTTGGAAGAAAAATGAGAGCCAGTATGTTGAGCCGGTTTTTCAAAAACTGGTTAGCCTAATCCTGGGCTAACACATATTTGGAAGTATTTTTAAATGCTTGTTTGCTAAGTTGGAAAAAGGTTTTCACAGAGCTCGTCAAAATGACATCCAATCCTTATTTGCATGCACAGTTTTGGAAATAATTGGGCGTACGGAAAATGCACAGAGCAAACAGCAAGTTTAATTTTAATCCTTGCTTAACGCTAATTAGTTTGAACAACAGGAATATCCGGAATTATTCAGGACATCCAGAATGATGTAGATCAAGGTCAATGTTACCTGCAGAAGTAAAGCTGAAGCGGATGACACTATCCTTGATCTGAACTTTTCTAGATATTTTGTTTAAGCTGATTAATAGCAGTAAAATTCAAAATCAATTCTTTAAACTTTGTTTCATGTTGTCAGAAATGCACGGTCTTAGTAATGGTACTGCTAGATTGCGACAGTAAGCCTTGCACATAGTATTTGGACGAGTTTGAGCAAAATATCGTGGTGCAT
>JAODVQ020363166.1:0-11506 GCA_025400075.2 Phenganax stokvisi | reverse complement strand
GTGTGTGTGTGTGTGTGTGTGTGTGTGTGTGTGTGTGTGTGTGTGTGTGAGTGTGAGTGAAACTCTCCAATTACAGGAAATCTGTGGAGTAATGAGTTGGAACTCACTATATACAAGAAGGGACTCTACATGGTGGTAAATGGTTTCACAACAAGAAGACTGAGAGAGCCTTTTATGAGGCATGGAGTATCTGAAGCTGTAGTACTTGCGATTGTCATTGCACGACCCAGGTTTCGTGGGCCCAGTGAGCACCCAGCAAGTCAGGCATGAGAAGAGAGAGAATGAGGAGGAGGAGGAAGAGGAGAACTAACCTGGACAGAGAAGACAAGTCCAACGATGGCAAAGATAAAAGCAGGCCAGCAGCAGCAGCAGAGCAGGGCAAAGAAAGCCAGTCCCAGATAGTTTTGAGGCTTCACCTCTGTCATCATTGTCTGAGTCTGTACAGTTGGCTGTACCACCTGTGACCAGTATTAGCCAGTTTTATAAGTACACTACATAACTGTAATTGAATTTAGTACAAGTAAATTACTACATTGGTGTTTTATTATTGTTGATTGGTTTATTCTATCTTTAGTAAATTTTTCCCCACTTTCAAATCTGCTAAAAGGTCTCTAGAGTACACTATGTGTGCTCTTATTATTTAACTGAGGGAAAGTACAGCTGCTGCTATATAGTAATAATACCCGGCTCACTCTGGTTAACCACTGTCAGCAGATGTGGCTCCACGATAACTTTAGGGAGTTTCATAGACACTTATTAGCAGTACATAAATATACACATTCCTCTGTTATTACTAGGATACACCATTATTTAAATTCCCTTGACACTGAAGCATGACTATCAATGAATAGCACTATGTATGTCACCATTCTTAATGAGGAGTATAACATGGTGTGTGTGTGTGTGTGTGTGTGTGTGTATATATACTAAAGGCAATGTAGGTGTGTTAGTGGTAACGTGATTCTCATTGTGTTGGCTATGTCATGTGATGACTTGGACCAACAGAAGCTCTCTACACGCAGCAATAACTAAAACATCTAAACTATCACACATTACTAAATACACGTGTAAAGGAGACTCTATAGGAACTCAAAACTCATGCCCCCCCCTGGAGCAGATAACATTTAGTTTGCCACAAAATCAACAACTCTATGCACATTTCAGTATCAACACTATACATCCTTTTCAGTTCTTTTGAAGCTGATAGAGCAACAAAACTCTCGAGCCAGTTACAAATACTTATTAGCCATTATAGTCATAACAACCATTTCTGCTTAGCATTGTAATTATCTGAAAACAGAACGGCGGGGCCGTCCAAATGGATTCCTCGTCTAAGGTCTAATACTAGCTAGGATAAACACGCTAGGCCGGCTTTTTTACGCGCCACTCAAACGGGACGAAATGGTAAGTAGTGTGCTCGTGTTGGCCTACTTACAGTCACTGTAGGGTAGCTAGGTGGCTGATCAGCCATCAGAGCGGTCTCTACCGGATGAGAACAGACACACGTATAGAGATAAAAATTGGGTTAAATGTTTAAAAAAACGAAACTTACTGTCACAATCAGTCATTTTGATGGCAACACCGGGTGTAGAACCAATGGCACAGTAGTAAAGTAGAACTGGAAAGAAGATATGGCACAACGGCCGGTTTATCGAACGAAATGGATGACGTAACCTGACTTAGAGCCCCCTTTTATTATCACACACGGCGGACACACGCGCGGGGGGCGCGTATCGGTCAAACGGAAAAACCGTTCCTTCCATCAGCAGGCCTATATACTCACTGACTGATTGAAGAGAGAAAGAGATGGGAGAGAGAAAAGTGTTAAACGTAAGCTTCTGTAGCCTCTAGAGATCGTTAGCAGACACTCTATATGATGCCCACCTCTCTATAAGGCTAAACCTTGTATTTTTCGTTTCTATGATAGAAATACTACCCACCTGATTTCGAGACCATTCGACTGCCGAAACTGCCTGGTGGTCGACCAGATCAATATGTCATTAGAATCATGGCACCTTTCACAATGAGGTGCTTTAACCACACCATCTATTTCTAATCTCACCTCCTCCTCTTCCTTGTTCTTCAAGGTGCCTTACGTGTGGAAACTATGTCTACAAAGGTCGAAAGTTCAACTCTCGGAAGGAGGATGCAAAGGGAGAGAAATATCTTGGAATTCAAATTTATCGTTTCTACATCCGCTGCCCTGAGTGTCTCTCCGAGATCACTTTCAAAGTATTACCTCTCTTTAGTGGACACTTTGAGAAAACCACCTTTCTGTAATGGACACTGATTTTACATAGCAACTAAGCAGTGTTTATGTGTAGATTACCAGGGCTGGTTAGCAGCTGTTTAGAGGTGTGGCTGGAGCTGGCCAATCATTTAGTAAATAATAATCTTAATGGAATATAACAGTTAATTTATTCTGCCCAATTTAATTGCTATATTCTTTTAAGCTCGATGTTTTATTATTTTGACAGACAGACCCGCAGAATTCAGATTACGTACCAGAACATGGAGCAATAAGAACGTTTCAAGTAAAGTCTCTATGACATGTATAGAACCCTGGTTTAGTTAGTGATATTACAGGCAGAGAGATTGGCTGAGTTAGAAGAACAGAGAGCTGTGGAGGAGCAGGAGGAGGAGGAGGCCAATAACCCTATGTTGGTGAGTCTTTTACTCCAGGTTTTTCTCCTCATCCTCTTCTTCCTCATCCTCTTATCCAGGCCCTAGAAAACAGAACGGCAGAGTCACGAAGAGAGATGGACGTCCTTGATGCTCTGGAAGAAATCAGAGACTGGAACTCCAGGACAGCAGCAGGTGTGCCCTCCCAGATCACATGACAGTCACATGATCATCATGTGACCTGGCAGTAAAGCATGAGCACCTACTGGAGGGACTGATTAGCGCGGAGGAGAAGGAAACAGAAGAAGCAGAGGCAGAACTCAAAGCTCAGGCGGCAAAGATTTTTGAAGAAAAACGAACAAAACTTCGACGATTAGAGGAACACGAGGTTTGCACTTTGAATTCATTTTGTTGACTTTGAATATTATTCTACAGGAAGCTCCACCCACTAAACGACATAATCTGGCAACTCAGTTTCCACGGCAACCAGTAGCAACCAAGAAAAACAAACTCCTCGATCTGGTGGTAAAGAAATCAGACAAGGCCAAATATGTGAAACAGGAACCTCAAAATAAAAATCTTATCACAGTTGAAGATGAAAGAGACAGCAAGGGGTCCATAATTTCTCATGCCGGGGGTTCCAAGACTTCAGACCCTGGGGGTTCCAAGACCTCAGATTCTGGGTGTTCCAAGACCTCAGACCCCGGGGGTTTGAAGCCCGGTCTTGCAATGCTATGTAGTTATTCTGATAGTGATTCAGATTGACTAATGTTTTTTATCAAGTCATTACTGGAATCAATGGCTCTATAGTATGCATAGAGTGAGCATTAAATAGAAGTGTACAACCCTTTTGCTGCATGATATGATAGCTCATAAGTAATTTTGGCAATAGAAGCTTATGGGTTAAATTCAAACATCTCCTACACTGGTATGGTGCTGTGTGCACTGTATTGCAGCATTGACATGTATATAGAGTGGGCACTAAATAGGAGTAGGTTTATCACTTCATTGTGCAAGTGGCTTGTTACAAATCGAATATTACACCATGCCCTTGTACTATCGATGTGCTTATAAGCAATATATATACATTATTAAGTCTTAAATGTCACTTAGGACAGAACAGGCCTATCACAATACAGTGAAAGAATTCAATTTCATTCCACTTACATATTGTGCGCTGCTAGCTATCACACTTCCTTTTAAGTGCCTATGTACTAATCTTATAGCACGCACAAATTTTCTATTTCACAAAGTACACTTGCATATACATTTTCATTATTGAATTGTTAGAGATTATGATAACATTATTATCAATTGATGTTCTGGAGACACACAGTGAGGCAGTGAAAGATTGAGGTACACTAATGACATACAACAGATGATAAATGAAGGGTTAGAAGATATAGGATGATGGGCAAACTAGTGCCAGAGATAGAAAGTGAGGGAGAGATTAAGATACACATATATATTATGAGAGAAGGTGTTGCTATGAAGCTGGTGGTTGTGATGGTTGCTGACATGGCTGCTGACATGAGACAGCCTGGAGAGAAGGGTGTGAGGGGAGGAGTGTGTGTAATGTTTTTAAAATACTGCGCAGTCTTTCACAACATAGAGCACCTGAGAGGAGGAGGAGGAGGAAAATTATTAAAAACTGAACACTTATTTATAATACCACCACTGTTGTTCATATGTTGTAATGTATGTATGTCTGCTGTTAAAAGGTTATAACGCACAATTTTTCCATTGTTCAGAGGTTTTAATGTAAAAAAAGTGTTTTGTCCATTGTTAAGAGGTTCAGGTGTCCGCCAATTAGAGGTTTTACTGTTTAAGGTGCTTCTTGTTAAGAGGTTCCACTATATAAAGGTTTGTATAGCTATTTTACCGGCAGTGGCATGGTCGACAATAGGATTAGGATAATCAGTTCCAATGATACAGTTGGCTGCTCTCTGGACTTCAAGTGGTGCCAGCCATGGTGAGAAGATATACTCACCTACGGTTACAAGATAGAGAGAGGAGAGAGAATTAGTGAACAATTAGTGGACATTTTATAATGAAAGTGAGAGAGATATTCATAGATAGGGATGGAAGCAGAAAAGACAGGCCCAGGTCTATTGATTATCTCTTGGCCTCTGTGAGGTATGGAACATCTGAAGTGGTACTGCAGTCACCATATCACTAATGGTGTGCCTGGGCTTCGTGAGATAGGACCCCTAGCAAGTCAGGCATACATAAAGAGAAGGAAGAAAGCATAAGAAAGGAGGAGGAGAAGAGGAGGAGAAGGCACTAACTGGGCATGTTTCTCAGTTCGGGGCAGAAAGCTCTGATGTAATCTCCCTTTGGATCGATCTTCTGTCCAAAGGTGATAGGACAATAGTATGGAATAGGTCCTTGAAGAAATGTAGAGCAACTACTCTTCATCCAGAGTGTAGCAGACAGTGTTGGTTCATAATCCAATAATAGTTCCTCAAATGTATCTTTACCAGCTACCCATGTTATCCATAGGTCTCCACTAGTCAGGAATGATGCCACAGACTCTCTGCAGGAGACCGAGGAGGAGAAGGAGGAGGAGGAGGAGGAAGAAGAAGAGGAGCATATTATTAGTGGTTCCGAACCTCTCTAATATGGACACTATTGGTTCAGGAACCTCTCTAATATAGACACTATTGGTTTATGAACCTTTCTCAAGCCAGCAGATTAAAGGGCTTTTTATTTGTTGTTAAACAGTAACTAAGCCCACTAAAACCAATAGCAGCTTTGTAACACTCTCTTAGCAACGCACGTCCTACTATATACACATAACATCTGCCTGCCAGCCAGCGCATACCGCATAGAGTACATTGCTATTCACACGAAAGCCCATAAAGGAACGCCAAACCCCCGCCCTATATAAACATTACGTAACGTGACCTAACCGCAACGCCGTTTACGCTAACGATGTGCGTAATATTGCATAAGGTACGTATGTATAGCGGTTGCTATTATAGAGCCTTACGTCATTGGTTCCGCGCGAGACGTTTGATTACATTCCGTTCTAATGTATTCATTACCTTTGATATCCAGCAATTATTGACTCGCTGAGTGTCCATTACAGAGAGGTTTAGTTCCATGGAGTGTCCACTAAAGAGAGGTTACAACAACTAACCTAAGATAGTAATGGATCCAGCCTTCTTTCTTGAGTTGTCTCATGGCGGCATCAATCCAGGGGTAACCAGTCCGTCCCTCTTTCCAGTAGCTCAGTAACGATAGGTCTGGTTCCCATGGCAACTGAAGACACATCGGATTATTCTCACTTATGTCGAAATTTGGTACCTGTACGAAGATAAACAACAATAAGACCAAGATAAACAACAACAAAATGAAAAATAAACAACAAAAAATTATAATGCTTTCTAGAAAGTCCCTCACAAATCTACCATGCTAATGCCAAACTAATCACCATTTTTACCAAATTTGAAAGCCAGGTATAATGAAAACAATAACATTGCCTGGCAATACACTGCCCAGAATTGACGTAACTTTCTTGTTCATGGCAACAATCAATCACAGCAGTATTGGTGTATATAGCAGTATGTATGTATGTAAAAAGACTCTAAGATAAACTAAACTAATAAAAACAATGAGATACAACATATGATGCAACAACGAATACTCAACTCAGCCCTCACATGCAACTACATTTTCCATGCCATATGCACGTTTACACTAACCTAAAACTGTATACTCAAATTGTACATACATTTAGGCTTCACAGAAAACACCTCATTAGAATGTATCAAATAAACAAAACATTCAATTAATAATTATTCAGTACCTGCGAAGTGACGACAAAGAAGAATTCTCTGTCAAGAAGTTTCTGCATTAACTGTCTGACAACGCTCTCTACTGCAGGGATGGTGCCTGCAATGGCCTTAGTCTGCCAGAGGAAATACCGCACAGACAGACAGCCGAATCTCACGTACGGACTCAGCGCCGACTTGTCAAATAACATGTCCACCTGGAGGAACAACAGAGGAAGGGGTGTGGTCACATGATAATCACGTGATCGGTTTATCCAGCATGGCACACCACATAGCCTAGGTGCATATGTTCATATCACACAATAAAGCTGGGTGCAGGCTCTCATGTACATACGTATGGTACTGATGTGACAAATGTATGTATGGTCATGTGATGATCATGTGACTCACTGTGTTCTCGGTGTCCTGACATCTTAGTTGACAGTAGAGAGGCACTCTTCTTAGAGCTTCAGTTTCTCCACCCACCCATACATTGGTGTAGAGGGAGCAGTTATCAAATCCCATGTCCTTCATTGAGGGTATCCTGAAGGAGGAGGTGGAGGAGGTGGAGGAGGAGGAGGAGGAGGAGGAGGAGGTAGAGGTGGAGGAGAAAGCAGTGTAAGATAATAATGAATTACTAGTGAAGAAGAGAAGATAGAGGAGAAAGGAGGAAGAGAGCTAACCTGTACTGAGTCATGTCGTGTTCCTCCTCGCAGAACAGCCTGTCAGCTAACACCTCACTATTTGGTTCTGGTACAGCTGCAGAGAGAACACAAACATGGACAGTTATAGCTGTTCTCTCTCTCCCTTTCTCTCTCTAGCTCTATTCCTCATGTCCAACTAGCACAGGGGGTCACATCACCTGTGCCTACTGGGCCTACTGGGCCCACGAAGCCACGCACACCATAACACACCATGGTGTAATGGTGCCGGAAACTACATAAGATGTCCACGCACACCACATTACTGCATTACATCACTATTATGTAATATTTAAATCAGACTCTCTCAGGGGACCACACACGGTAGTAAGCAGGATACCACAACAGAAGTAATGTTACATTCTGTTACTGAGCCCACAAGCGGTGTTAACAGAAAAACATGTGTTTTTATTTACCTAGTTCTGTAATATTATGGCCACCAAGACATAGACTGCCAAATCAAATTCCACCCTTTATCAAGAGAGAGAAAGATCATCTAGCTCTGTTTGGTGATTCTATGAGGCATGGAACAAATCTGAAGTGATATATACTGCAGTCACAGTTGCGCTAAGCTGTGCCTGGGTTTTGTGGGCCCAGTAGTACATAACATAGGTGATGGAAACCTCAGCGGGTCAGGCATGAGAACAGAGAGATAGCTAAGCTAGTCGATTTAATAGAGGCATTGCAATTTTGTAGTCGCCATATTTATTCCAGGTGACCCTGTTTGTAGATAGTAGTTAGTACTGCCACTTCGCCTGCTATTCACACCAAACTTGACACCACACAATGGAGCTGTAGGTTTCCACCATATCCCATAGACAAAGCCTTCTTTAGTAATACTTTCTATTTCAGGTGGCTGTATTCTTTTAGGTGGTTAGTCCTGCTACACTGCATGCTATTCACACCAAATTGGGCATAGCTAAAATATCTACATACAATGGGCTGCACTGTCAAAATTTGTCCACTATATCAAAGTATCTATTATAGAGGGGTGTCTATTAAGTTGTCGTGAGTTTTTTTTGAAGTGACTGTTGTATCTTGCTGTGTTCCAACCGATCAATACATTCGTAACCCCTCCAGAATGGACACCGCACTATAACAGACATTTCTGGCTCAAAGTTGTCTATTATAGAGAGGTTCTACTGCATACTGGGCAATATTCCTAGCTCCAGGTTGTCCGTTACAGAGAGGTTCTACCGTATGTAGATATTATGAATGATGAATTGCTTACTCACCGACTGGTTTAGGAGGAGCACCAAGTTTTGGAAGCAAGTCCTGAAACACCTTAGGAACCATGACTGGTTTATTATCGTTAGCTGCTAGGACTACTGCTGGGTCGTAGAGTGTGTGAGACAGAAATGTTGATACCTACAACACGGGAGAATATATATGTTCGATGAAAGATTTTAAAAATTTAACGATCGGAGGGCCCAGATTTATTATGAAGAATTGGAAGAGTGGAGGAAGAGGAGGAGGAGGAGGAAGATGAGAAGGAGGAGATGGAAGAGAAGTGTACCTCCACAGAGCTAATCTTTGCCACCTTGACCACGCTCTCCTCCAATATCTTGCTATAGGGCTCCATATCTTTTTGGAAAGTCAATTGTTGAACATTCCACTGTGTGAATAGTTTCTCCAACATGGCAATTGGTTGGCCTTGAACAACGTAAAGTCGTGTCTGATAGGCTCGCAGTCGTTTATCCATATCATGTAGACTCTCTAGCAAGAATCGGCACCTAATAAAGAAATTGAAGAATGCGATAAATGCAATGGCGGTCGCAGAGAAAGAATAACTGCGAGTTTGTTCGTCTTCTTACCGATTTTCTCCTATTTTGTTCTGGACGAACCAAGGATCTATGATGAAGACACATCTCAGGCGACGTTTCTTGTCCAACAGGGCATGTAGGAAGGCCGGGTTATCGTGAAGACGGAGCGCACTCAGACGGACCCAGTGCAGAACGGTCGGCGGCTGACTCGGCGATTCTCTCGCATCGGTGCCGTATCTGCGAGAAAGAGAAGACATAGATGGACTTCGAAGGTCCATCCACAAGATATTCTTCTTACCCCTCAGAGCTGAAGAGAGTCGAGGTCGTTAGTGATAGAGCTGGACTGTCCTGTGCAGTACTAGTCTTTTGACAATAAGAATCGCCATCATCTTCCACGTCTGTAGAAATAAAAGTCATGTTACATCGTTGCCATGCGACATCACATTCAAAGATAAGCTAGAGGAGAGGTGCGCTCACCAGAAAAACTGTCTTCGTCGCTGAAGTAACCGTACAGCAGCCGTTCTTCGCCGCTGCTAGAACTGTGGTGGTCGGGTGTTGAACCTCCGCTCATCATTTCTTGAATCGTTTATTTTCTCTTTTCGCTATCTCTTGCCCGGCTCGGGTCTAAGTAATGGACCACAGTCACGAGAACACACCACAGGATAAGAAGGCAAACAGGGTGTAAGCATTTGATGAGGGTGTCTGGCCGAAGGAGAAGCGAAGGTGGACTTTTACGTTGCGGTGTGTAAATGATCCGCACGCTCCGCTTCGCCTTCAGCTGACGCGAGCACTGTAACCGATTACACGAAGTTACGTAACACCACCCACGTACCAACGTGACAGTCTCCCCTGTCCTCCTAGCTGCCCCCAGCGCGCCCCCACGGCTTCGAAAAGGAGGTGGACCCGTTTATTCCACTTAATCATTGATTTTAAACTACCCAGAGCTCCTCTAACTCATGATATAACTATCCCACCAACTAAATCGTGTCGCTGAACTTTGTCCCCATAATGTTAGATAACAAGGTGCATGCAGCCGCATGCATTACATCATAGTACGACATGTGGGTCTAAAACATTATATGTTGATAGTCAAACAGTTAGCTGATGAATTGGGAGAAGTCCATTCAGCATTACTGCAGGCGAGCTTTGATGAGGGTCTCCAGCTTGACCGTGTCGGCCGCAAACTTTCTGATGCCTTCAGACAGCTTTTCCACTGCCATTTGGTCTTCGTTGTGTTCACGGCGGAACACGGGTTCAGTGAATGACACCTTTTCCAGGTCACATGCCTTTGCTGTGTCATAAAGAAGAGGGGAGAGGAAGAGGTTATAGAAGAAAGAATGAAAGAAGAAATATGCGAGATAAAGAGAAGGGAGAGATAAGAATGATAAGAAAGGGTGTGAGAGGGGCTGACAACCATTGTTTACTTACCAGATTCCTCCGTCAGTTGCCTAGTAACAGCCTCAGTGGATGATTGCAGCTGTTCCAGAAGCTTTGGCCTAGAGTAACAAATCATAAAATTTAATTCACAAAGCTGTTACCTGCTTGTTTAGAAGAAAATGAGAAAAGAACTGTTAAACTGCATTTAACACAAGCCTAACTCCTAATTCCTGCACGTGTTTAATTTACGAGGCTCCAGTCACCACTTATACCAGCATATAGGCTGAAATCACAATACCATCTAGAGCTGAGCTATGCATGCGGCAAGCAGACTAACACATTGCTGTGCCGCTCCATGCTACAAGGATAGAATTTGATTCTAAGTGGCATATGGGGGCAGGTACAAGTAGTACCAAATAGTGTTTCTAGCTTCCAATCTCTTTTTCCCTCAAAATAATATCTTACGAAATAGTAAGGTTATCGCAGCCAGCTAGAGCAGTGATTTGTCCGGTATTTCTGAACGATGCTCCCATGACGATGGTCTTGTAGCCGTACTTCTTGTAATAGTTATAGATTTTGGTTACAGACATTACACCTGTAACAGAACATTCCATAAACTAATAATATGATACCATGAATTTCAGTGTAAGCTGTTTGATGTCACATGACAAAACATTTTGAGTCACGTGATCAAGCTTTAGAAGTCATGTGATCAACCTCTAGAAGTCACGTGATCAAACCTGGGTCCTCGCTGGGAGCATATGTCTTCTTGTCCGTGTTTTTAACAAACCAATCAAAGATGCGACCGACAAATGGAGAAATAAGAGTAACTCCAGCCTCTGCACAAGCCACAGCCTGTTAGAGGAAAAATAATATAAAATCAGTGATTTAAAACACAAAGCTTTAAAAATTTTTTTACAGATTTTAGTATGTACTGGCAAAAGTTTTTTATGAAATCTCTACAATACATTAAGCATGCCACAAGTGACCTAGTTGGTGAAGCTCTGCCATGTGATGTGTGTGTGTATGAGGTGTTTTTCTCTTTTCCAGCAAAAATTTTTAGTTTTACAGTGACTGTATATTATATTATGAGCTACATATGAATTTAGATTTTGTTCAAGACCTGAGGGAAGGAGAAGAGGAGGGTCAGGTTACAGTGGATCCCATGTTCTTGCTCCAAAACTCTAGAATAGGAGGAGGAGGAATATGTAGGAGGAGGAGGAGGAGGAGAGAGAGAGAGAGAGAGAGAGAGAGAGAGAGAGAGAGA